>VYZR01011562.1:0-10984 GCA_013400675.1 Oxylabes madagascariensis | reverse complement strand
TTGGGGTTTTTTTAGTTGATTTTATCTCACTTTCTTAAAAACTATTTTAGTGGAACTTCATAGAGTCATAGAATGATTTACGTTGGGAGGGACCTTAATGACAAAAGTCTTGCAGAGACAAATTAGAAGAATTGAGAAATCCTGAAGGACATTTTTGGTATCTGAAAATTTGGTGGACGGTTAAAACATGCACATTATTTTAAGAGCTGGCTCATTCCTATGTAATATTGAGCAAAACTAACCTGGAATTTATTATTTTGGACATCCGATTTAATAAAAAATAATCATTAAAAATTCTGTTATGTTCTCCAAGCATGCTAATTCTGAAATGAAAAATAAATTTCCTAATTTTAAGATTAATGCACATGCATGATAACACAATAGTGCAAGAATGCACTATGATATTGTTGATAAAGGTTCTTACAGGAATATTGATATTATTTCATATGGATTTTAAGAGAAAATTTGTTTATCTGATTAAAAAGCCAAGAAATGTAAATGTGTTAATCTATTCCTTGCTCCTTGTGAATGTGCATCTTTAATTTTCCCCTCATCCTTCTCTACATCTGATTTCCAATAAAATCTGGTCATTGTGTCTTAGCAGAATTCAATAGCATGAGGCAGAGAGCTGAATGTACTTGTTGGAGCTGGCATATGTGGTGGCCTACAACAAAGTTTAACCAATCTAACTAAGGATTGCCATGGTCCCACCCTCTGGATGGTCTTATCTGCCTTCTTTCTCCCTTGAACCAGCCTGAAGGCCTGTCCTGTTTTTGGACAGGTGTCTGCCAGGGAAAGCTAGAGCTTCCCTTGAAATGGAGAATGTAAACCCCCTTCCTTCCAAATTATTGTAATTTTGCAATTAAGGGCTTTCAGGCAAAGATTTAGGAATAGGAATAACAGTTCTTTACTGAGAATATTAACAAGAAAAGACAAATGTAATAGTACAAAGTATCAACCAAGTAAACAAACAAAACGTCCTTGAACACCCTGACAGAGTCAGGGATACGACCTAACACCCTGTTGGTTAGGGTGTTGGAAGTAGTCCAAATAAATCCTCCTGGAGTAACAGATGTGGTTCTGTGGAGTAGAGATGATCCTGAAGAAAATCCAGGGAGTAGAGACGATTCTGAAGAAAAATCCAATGGTGGCAAGATGAGTCTAGTCTTCCTCTGGGGGTCCAGTGGAGAAGGAGGCTCCNCAGCAGGTCAGGGAGGGATCCTGCCCCTGTGCCCAGCCCTGGAGGCACCTCTGGAATGCTGTGTCCAGCTCTGGATCCTCAGCACAGCAGGGACAGGAGCTCCTGGAGCATCTCTGTGCCCAGGAAAGGCTGAGCGAGCTGGGGCTGCTCAGCCTGGGGAGGAGCCCCAGCTGAGAGGGGCCTTCAGCCCTGGGTGTCCCTGGGTGTCCCTGAGTGTCCCTGGGTGTCCCTGTCTGTCTCTGAGTGTTCCTGGCTGTCCCTGGGTGTCTCTGGGTGTCCCTGTGTGTCCCTGTGTATCCCTGGGTGTCCCTTGGTGTCCCTATCTGTCTCTGAGTGTCCCTGTGTGTCCCTGTGTGTTCCTGGATGTCCCTGGCTGTCCCTGGCTGTCCCTGTCCGTCCCTGAGTGTCCCTGGGTGTCCCTGGGTGTCTCTGTGTGCAGGGAGAGGCAGAGCAGGCCCGGGCTCTGCTCCAGGCCCAGCAATGGCCCCAGAGCCACGGCAGGGACTGAGCCCAGGAGCTGCCCCTGCACAGGAGGCACAACTTCTGCCCTGGGCAGTGCCAGCCCTGAGCAGATTGTGCACTGAGGCTGTGCAGTCTCCCCTCTGGGGATATTGCAGAGCCCTCTGGACACACTGCTGTGCCCTGTGCTCTGGGATGGTCCTGCTGCAGCAGGGAGGTGGCACCAGAGCAGCCCCTGAGGGCCCTTCCAGTCTGACCTAACCTTGGTTTCTGTGCCCCCCAGCCCTGCTGAGATGACAATAAGCTGGAGTGTGGGGAGATGCAGCACAGTGGGGCACCCTGAGCCCTTACTGGTGACATGCTGCAGCCCATGGTCTGGCCAATATTCCTGTGATGAGGAGCAGTCTGTAAATCCTACTGTTAGGCTCCAAAGCCATCAAATTGTTATAGGGTCCTCGTCCTCTGACTGGGACCCAATTGACACATTTCTGCAAGAGATACAGAACTTGAGAAGCTACAACCAGTGTAAGGCCAAAACAATGGTGTGTCTGTTGAATGTTTGTTGAATGTTTGTTGAATGACAGGTGAAGTTAAGATTGATTAGAATTATCTATTCAAATTTCTGAGTATGATATACCATAAAGGCAAATTAGTGGAGAATTCTACCATGAAAATGCTGTCTGGATTTCTCAAATATTTATTTGGTTTTCATCTTCTATTATATTCTTTTTTCCCCCCTTGTTCCTTGAAAAATATTTTTTTCTCCATCTTTAACATCCAGAATATTAACTACAGTTCAGAAAGGTATTGATAGAGCTTTATAATTAAATTCCACTTTCCTCTATAATGCAGAGTTACATTTTATTTTGCCTTTCATTTATCCAAAACATGTCATAAAACACGGAGTATGCATATGCTTTCCAGCCTTTTATTTAAATTATGAAACTCTCCTGGAATTCTCCCAGAAAGAAAGCATTATATACCTTACAAATGCATATATTTTATTTATATGTATGTACAACGTGTGTATGTATTAATTCAAAAGTTTACTTCAGCTTCACATACGATCTGGGATGGCAGTAGGTGAGTTTTTCAGGAGGTGTTTTTACGGGAAGATGGAATGAAGGGTTTCCAGTCTGAGGTGGTGGGACATGAGTCTGCAACAAGGCCAAAGCCATGAGGTCACACTGCCCTCAGCAATTCCAAGTTTGTTTTCTCTCCTGGATGAGTATTTTAATGCCTTGACTCTCCCTGTAGTGATCCAGTTTTGCTGCAGTGTAGTTGTGAGCACTGGGAGCTGCACACCTTGTGAACTTGAACTGGTTCAGGTGTCTCCCTGTGGGAGACAATATTGTCAGCAGGAGTGGTTCAATACACCCCAGCCACATGGAACTGGCTCTTTATGCCCCCACAAGATGCACTGTGTTACTCCAGGCTGTGCATGCCTCAGCTCTCCTTACATGTTAGATGTGGAAAATAGAACAAATTTTATACTGAATAAGTCACACCTATGCTTTTTCGTTTCTTTCTTCTCCTACACAGAACCTCTTGTTTTCTCAATTTTTTTTTTTCTAGGTATTTTTAGTCAACATTCCAGCAGAGCGATTCTTCAGTAAATAACAGTTTGTCAGTTTATGCTGACGTTCTTTTATGTGCACAGACCCATAAAGATCCCTGGCTAGAATATCTCCCATTTTCCAAATGTCCAGCAAGGTTGATTGATCAACCCTGGTAAATCCATCTCAGTAAGAGTCTAAAATTTTAATACAGTTGTTCATAATATTCTCAGAATGAAACCAAGAAATAGAAAACAGTGCTCATAGTATAAATCTTCAGAAGGCTTTTCATCTTTTTAAACATCTTTTTAAATTTTTCCACGGTCTCCTACTGCATTCTGCTCAGCTTCCCAGCGTTTGGACCCCTGCTGAATGGAGTATTCAGCCATTTTAGACAGTGCAAAATTCCACCAGCCAACAATGTCTATGACTGGAATGTCTGATTACTTTCATTCTTAGCCTTGACTTCCCATAAATCCTGCCTTGATCACCTCCTTGTCACTCAGCCCAGATCTCTGACTGCCACCTCCAGGTATTCCTTGGACACCTCCAGGGATGGGGACAACACCTCCCTAAGAGGTTTCAGTTTACCTTTCAATGTTCCCTCTGTGACAGTAAGTATTGAAAATAATGAAAATTGCATCTAGACTGCAAGAAATAATGTTTATTGTCTTCACAGATATGCTTCTGTCCATACTTCATATGATGTGCTGTAGCTCTTGTGGGGCAAACTGGAGTTTGTTCCTATTTTGTATTACTTTAAATATGCTGCTGCTTTGCAGTCTTGAAGGTTAAAGATTCAGCCTCCCTTCACTTTCTGGGTTTTTTTTAAGTTGCTGTTGGGCTGAGATCTGGTATGCCAAGTTTCAGCCTGAAGCAAAATTTTACGTCTGAATTAAAAATACACAGATAAATCCAACTGGAATTGTCTCACATATTATAATATGCAAAAAAGGAACTTTGCCAGAGAGAAAGAGAGAGAGACTCTTCTTAAGGTGAGCTTAAAGTCAGCCAGCTTTTACTTTTTTTTTTTTGTGCTGCTATGTACTCTCCCCTGAAGGAGTAGGAGCTATGCCTTAAGGCCAAACAGGTGCAGCACAGATCTATATTCTTTTATGTTTCCATTTATAGTTCTGCCTCTCTTCAAATGAAAGTTTCAGCTCTATTGCTCAGATTTTTGGGGCTTATAACGGGAGTTGTTTGCTATATTTTTAGTTTAGGGAAGACCTTGTAGTAATTCTGATATTTATGAGGAATGTAAAGGATACCTGCTGATTGTGCATAAATATTTTCAGTCTCTGGCTTATTCAGGAGGAACACGTTGTTTTTCCAGTCTGTTATTATTACCCTCAATTCATTGTGTAACTTTATGGATACATGGCACATGTCATGACACCAAATTATTTTGAAACACTGTGGAGTGCTGTAATTTTCTTTTTTTTTCTCTCCTTTTTAAAATTTTGGTTTATTTTCCCCTCCCTCATTCAGAATTTGCAGACAGATGGTGCCCCCATTGAAATCAACAGCAGAGATATTAATGTTCCAAGCATTGCAGCAATGAGTGTCTAGCCTTCTACATTGTGCTTGACATGTCCTGAAACAGGAACTGGACAAAGGTAAAAAGCATTAAAATTCAATATTATTTATGTATATAAATATATGAAATATATAGAAATAAATGAAATATAAGGTGTATGTCAATAGCTGTCAATAAAGCAGTGAGATTGTGTTAAATCAGGGCTTCTAGAAGAACTCTTCATTTATTTTAAACTATTTCTGAGCTGATGATGCAAAGCTGTTTGTCAGCTCTTGGTCTAACAAGGGGCAGGACTTGCACTGGGGCTACTGGAGTCAACCACCACAAGAAGAAAATGTACTTCTTTGAGAGTTATAAGCCTTGCACACATGGAGACACTGGATGTGCTTCCCTCAAGCCCAGCACTATTGCACACCTGTTGGGGAGTTGTGAACTAAGGAGTGAAGCTCCCTTGTACCCAGGAAACAGAGATGTCCACTTAAAAACATTAAATTTGCCCCAAGTTTTAAGTACTGGAGGAGGAGACTTTAGGTATCTGACCAGCCTGCTCTACCTTTCAGCAGAAGTTGTGCAGTCAGACATGAAATGATCTCAGCAGTGAATCTGAATTCCTTGAAAAAGTTTAGCCTGATAAAAAAATTGTTTTTCACTGTGTCAAAATGGGTTGGTCTGTTCACAGCATAGCAGCAGGATCTCTGAGAATTCTGCTGCTCCTCTCATGGAGAAAAAGAGGGTGAAACCCTTACGGATGATAGTGGGAGTAGGTGCAGTCCATGGTCTCTGCCTAAAATTAACTTTATAGAATCCCAGAATGGTTTGGGTTGAAAGGTACCTTACCCAGTTCCACATGGGCAGGGACACCTTCCACTGTCCCAGGCTGCTCCAAGTCCCATGCAGCCTGGTCTTGGGCACTACCAGAGATCCAGGGGCAGCCACAGCTTCTCTGGGTACCCTGTGCCAGGGCCTGTCCATCCTCCCAGGGAAAAATTCCTTACCAATATCCCATCTAAACACACTCTGCCAGTTTGATATTGGCCTTGGAAAACCATGAATGAACTGGTTTCTGTGGCTTCAAAATATCTACAGAAGTGATTGCAAAAAAATATTTTGCTAATGAATTCACTTTGTGCAGTACTTCTAGTGATTTCCTGTTAATTAAAGTCCATTATCTGATCAGAACCCATGTAGTTTTGGGGTCAAATATTTCTAATTAGCCCACAAGAAATGAGACTGGGGGAATAATATATTTTCATAATTCTGCACAAGACTTACTAATTCTAAAATGCCAGAGGACTTGATGGTTCATGTGATTGACAAGGGAGAAGGGGGAGGGGGGGAAAGACCTTTTCTTTCTGACAGTGCTTGAGATACGGCTCCAAATAACCTTCTTACTGGTCCAAAGGCTCTAACTGTCATTGTGCCCTGCTTGATTGATTATCAGCACAGAAAGGCATTGGTTTCACTTCTCTTTCTCCTAAGTCAGCATTTGCATCACAAAATATTTGGCTTGGAGGCACCTGGCACTGTTTCTGTTTGTTTCTTTAGGGCGGTGGGGAGCAAAGCACTCTGAGCTGGCTCCCCTCTCACCACGAGGGATTCAGGCACATCTGACCAGGCTGGCACCACTCCCTCCCAGCTCAGGTCACTCTGGGCATTCAAATTGCATGTCTGTAGCTCTTCCCACCTAATGAATTCAAGATACTTTGGAGATGTGAACAAACTGAGCCTTGCAGCCTGCCTCAGAGAAAGAATGGATGGTGTTTATCTCAAACTCAAAAGATAAGGGAGAAGCAGCAGAGTAGTTCAGATTCTCCAAAATTCTGAGTGCCTGAATTTCATTTAATTAATTTAAGTTTGGCAGCTGAATATCACTGGTTAGATCATTGCAGGGGAAAAAAAAAAAAAAAAAAGTCCTATGAGTTTTGTGAGGTTTTCTTGGGCTTTCTTAATACAAACCCCTCAAACCCCTTCCATATTAGCTCAAAACCTCTGAAGTTGGAACTGTTCGTACTAGATAGGAATAATCTAAACTAGCATTGTATATAGAGAAATATTTCGAGTATTTCAATTCAGATATAGTGGAAATGGAGAAATTCAGGAAGAAGTATAATTCACAGATAAGAATGCTGCATTCAAATCAATGCAAGATTGCAATTAGTAAGCCAAGATATTGGAGTATGTCCCATCTTTGTGAACAGGATCTGGCATGTGGCATTGCAGAGAAATCCATGTGTAAAAATAAACAGGAAAATAGGAGAGTTTCTCCATTGCTGTCAAGTCATATTTTGTATTTAAAATATATTTGAACGTAAAAATTGTTGCTACTCACACAAACCATAAAAGCCTATGCTTGCACTGAGACTTAATTACTCAGAGTATTATCTTCTGGTAATTAAATAAAAATCAAAATTCCACGGGATTTTGGCAATGTTGGTCAGTGTAATTTTTCTGAAGGTCAGTGAGTACTCAGGACACAACACACCTTGAGTATCTCAGGTCTGAGGACACTCACCAAGAGTGAGTTCATCCTGAACATTTTCTCAGGTGCAAGAGCTACTTTTCTGTGTTGCTCTGCTTCATCAGATTGATGTAAGTTCAACACACCATAAGTAGCTCTGAAGGATGTAGACATTTTTAATCCAAAAAATGGAAGACAGACTGGAGGGGAAAAAAAGAATTAAAAGAATTAAAAAGGTGAGTGATGATGCTGGTGCTTAGTCATTACATCTTCAAAATATTGGGGAAATATTTTCTTCACCATCTCTTCTGCATCCTGGTGAAGTAAAGTGTCTTCTCTCCTTGAAGGTTTTTTGTGCTATTAGAAGGAGCTTTAAGCTTATGGCTAGGACTTAATTAATTATTTTACATCTTCTGCTCCTTCACATAAGTGGCTTCCTTATAAAAAATCTTTGATTGTTTGCCATACATTTTTATGAAATCTGCCTTTTGCCAAATACTGTGATGTGGATTAATGGAGTGAACTTAATCCATTAAGTTCAAAATGTATTGGAAAAAGAAGGTGAAAAGGGCAGTTTTACACAAATTAATTCCAGAATGATTATTGATTATAAATGTTCTTCACTATTTGCTTTATTATTTTATATTCATAAGAAATTGCTTATTCTTTCTGTTGTGAAAGAATAAATATTCATGTTCACAGTTTTCCTAAATGTAACATAGCTTTTAACTGCCCTAAGATAATGTTTTCACAGTCATTTCATTAGCTATGTAAATCTTCCATATTTAAAACCAATAATACTTATTTACATTACAAATGAGTCACTAATTTGATAATGCTGGATAACAAAAGTTACACTGTATGATAATAATGTTTATGTTATGTTAGCAAATATAGAACCCCATTAGGAAAATCCTAATGCCTATTAAAATTCTTTCTTGTATTTCCTGTACTGACTGGGAGTTCTCCCACTAAAAAAGGATCTTTGTGACATTATAAAGATGGGATTTTTCCTTTTGTTATGTTTAATTTCAATTATTTCCAGTAGTTTTCTGATGTGTTGGAGCTGGGGTGTTCCTGTTTGTGATATATAAAGGAATTATCTCTCTGACTGCTTCATGAATTCTACTCCCTTTCTTGGAGTGAAAGACAATAAAAAGTATTGTTGTCACTGAGGTATTTGGATTTGACTTTGAATGCATTCAGGGAGTAGTTTTACTTTAAATAAATAAATATGGCACTTTTAAAATAGCCACTGTTCAGAGGAGCATTGGTGTGTTATAGCCCCTACAATGACTTCCATGAGGTGATCTCAAAAACCAGACACCAACAAGTCCACAAAAAAAATTAGTCTTACTGGTTTTAGGACATTTGAATCCAGAAACCACATTGGTTTATGAACCCTCTTCTTGCTATAAATGTGGGATTTCACAATATAAAAAATGCTGTTTAACCCAAAATTTATACTTTAAAATAATGACATGCAGAGAATGAAATGCTTCAGTGTATTATTCACAGATGCTGTGTTTTTCCAGGCATTTTCCTGGCTTCTTAGGGAAGATTCAGTTGTTGAGCTGTGCCAAACTGGCCATTTTCAGCTCTCCTGATCTCAGTTGCTGCTTCCCCCAGTCCTGTTAGTGCCTAACAGGCTTGCAGTGTTTCCCAGAGCACTTCCGGACCCCAGGTAATTAATTCATTGTCTTCTGCTCCTTGAAATTGTGGTGATTTCCATTTCTTTTCACTTTTCATCGGGGCAAATTTACTTTTCATTATTCTGTGTTTTCTAAGCCAGAGGAAGATTTAAGTTTGATCTGTGCCAGATTGAGCTCAGCATAATTTAGAAATGGACACATCTCCGACCCTGTAATACCAGGGACCTTATTGGCTCTTGGCACAGCTCCTTTTGCTTCCCCTTTCCTTTCCTTTTTGCACCATAATTATTTAAATCTTCTTAAGTTTCTGAAATCCTTTTCTAAAAACAAGTTTTATTCTCTCCCCTTTTATTTTTTTTTCATTTTCTTTTCCAAAACAATAGGAAACTCTTTCAATTTGAATCAAAAGAAGGATAAAATGAGTATTTGACAAGTGTTCTGGGACTTTTAACTAAGTTGCATGTATCAAATATGTTCAGGTTTTGACGTGTTCTCCTATTGTCCACATATATTTTTAATGACAAGTTGTGTCAAGATGCATCTGCTTTAATCTCATGTATTTTGGCAGTTCTTTAACTGGAAAACCCTTTACTACACCAGGTTGCCACAAAAGACTCTCCTTTCATTTTCTTCCTCAACTGACAAAACCAGAAGGGCCTTTACATTTTTAATGACAAAGAGGGTTTCTGTATTCAGGGGAAAAAAGGGAAAAACCACCTTTTCGAGAAATGAGGCTGCAGCTTACGTTTGTACACTCCTTCTGTCAGAACTCAAGGAAAAAACTGTACAGACAAGACATCACTGTAGCCCCTTAAAGTTCTGCTACCTATCACAGAGTTTTGAAAAACTTGTTACAATAAACTTGCATGTACTTGACATTAATGGTTGATCCTCCCTGAGAGAAATGTCCTTTTACATGAAAGGGATTATTCAAAAAACAAATGAAAAATATATGTTCTGAGGAGGAGGTGAGGATCAGCTGTGAACCTGCTTTGCTTGTTGACTCCTGACAAGGGAGTGAGCACTGACTGTGCAACACTTTTGGATTACTACCAAAAATTTAATAAAGGAAAGCTGGAAAAGGTCTTAAATCTAGAAAACTTTTTTTTCCAGTGGTTCTTTCTAACTACAGCTCCTTAGCTTCCCTCTTAAATAAGGAACCACACAAATTTAAGCCAGTGTTTTTTAAATATGTTTCAATTTGCTTCCTTTTTGCAAAGCAAAACAGCTGGCATGGAAAATAATTCAAAAATAGATTATAGCTATGCACACAAACTACTTATTTTTAATTTAACAGTTATTAAATGAGAATGTGATTTAAAATGTTTGGTGAATTAATGAAAATTATTTTATCTTCTGAAAATGAACCCTATCACAGATCTTCTGCTTCAAAATGCATTACACTGACAGGTTTTCCTTTCTTTTACCTTAAAAATTTCTTTGCTATGTACTTGTTTCATAGTAAATAAGTAATTTTGAATTTAGATTTGCATAATGATTCAAGGAAATAGACCTCTGCATTTTTTTAACAGTCTTTAATGAAAACATGAGAAAACAAGCTAAATCATTTTATTCTTTCAACCTTGCCCCCGTGTGTCTATTCTGCTGAAATATTTACTAGCATTTACAAGAGTTCTCACTCTCCACTCCAAAACATTTTTGGCATTTGAAAAAAAAGCCCTCTAACCTGGTATAGAATCTTGTATGTGACAGTCATAATGTGCAGCCATGCAGATGAACATGCAGGTATTGCCCAAAATGCTTTCTGTGGATGCACTGACAGTTATTTTCCTGTAGCGAGTTCCTTTCCCCACTGCTCAGTCACACTTGACCTCAGACTCAGAGTCTAATTGAACACTCCAAGCTTGAATGATTTTGGAACCTGCTTCAGTCCCTGGTGCGTTTGACAAGAGTCTCTCCCAGCTGTGCACCCAGTGATGACTTTTTCTTTAATTATATGGGATACACCTCATCACATTCTACCTTTGCAGCTTCTACTTAGGCCTTTTCTAGGATCTTATAAATTTCTGGTTATGTCACTGGGAAAAAGTGTTGGAGCTTCTTCCACAGGTATCTGATAAAGCTGAAGTAGAATAAAGAGGGGATTCTGTCCCTCTGCCC
>VYZR01011533.1:0-10019 GCA_013400675.1 Oxylabes madagascariensis | reverse complement strand
CAGAAATATCAGGCCCACATAGGGGTGGGGAGAATGCAATTAGAGCCTTTGAATTGCTTTGAACTTCTTGCCTCACGCTCAGTTTATGAGGCTGATAAGTGGGTTCCTACCTTCCATCAGACTCTTAGGAGTGAATCGCAACCATTTCAGTCCCGTGAGGGAGAGAGGTTTATATTGTCCTCAGTATGTTTGGAGACCTTGGGCTGCTAATTTATGTTTATAGTGTAAATTTAAACACATATGTATATGAACTTAGATAATTGTATGTATAGAACTTCAATGTTTGCCCATAATAAATTAAATCCTTTTCTGAGAATACTGTGAAATATGGGGTCACACTAAAGGACTTCCTGCTTTTGAAGATGAAGTTATTGACAATATTCTAAATGAAATTCTCTAATCTCCCAAAGCATTCTAAATTACATTTTCTTAACTCCCTTTCAGTAGGCACAGTTTTTCCCATGTTTAAAGGCAAGTACTTTAACATTAGGACAAAAGGCTCCTACAGTATAGAATAATTGACCATGAGATAAAAACGAATCTTTTTTACATGAGATGAATAAATATCCCAGGTCTGATTTGAACTTTAGCATTGCTGACACACCTGCTGTTAAGCCCATGTCATAAAGCTCCATGTGTGGCTGTAACTTTAACTTACACAACCACTGTGGAATGAGTATCTAACATATATTTTTCTTCTAGCAATAGCAGCATATAGAGCAGCAGGACCTAAGAATCATATACTGTGACAAAGAACTAAAGAAGGTAACAGGCATAGCTTTCCTGTGATTTAAAGTACTGAGTACTTTGGAAATGAGTTTGTGAAATGTTCTAAGGGTGGACTTGACATATGTAAACATGGAGAAACAAAGAAATTCCCATTCTGCCCTCAGCCTCAGCACTTTCATCTCACACTTCAATCTCTCATTCATAAATGAAAATTAAAAATTAATTATAATTACTAAAACCTACTTTGATTTAACCAGACAAAATCTTGGACTAATATGATTTAAGATATTTTTACTTGAAAAGGTGAAATCAATGATTGTATCACATGCTGCAAGACTAGTGGGTAGTCTGCATTCTTCTGTGCCACAGTTTGCTTGGAAATAGCTTTCCTATTTTGAAACCATTATTGTCACCATCAGAGAAATCAGGTAATACCTTGTGGTGTGTCACCTCATCCCTCACTAGTGGGAAAATGCAGAGCGATACAAAAGTATTAGTATTCATTTTTGTATTAATTTTTAAAGTTTAAACATGAAGACCTGGGAGGAGGAAGTGCTTCAAATCCTTAGCTAGAATCAAGTCTTTCTCAGCTTAGTTATGGCTGATCAAGAGGGCTGAGATTTAACTTGTAATGATGATGTATTTACACTACTTTAGATAAAATCTTACTGCATTCAGGGAAATGTTTGATTGTTTGCTGGCTGGACCTGTCTCATGAGAGTTGGTTGAAAGAGGTATTAGTGGATTAGCTAAGAATTTATTTGCCTTCAACTCAATACTAGCATTACTGCAATGAGTTTAGTAGATTTATAAAGTCCTCACTCAATACTTAGGAGTCAAACAGGGTGGAATGAATTTTAGAATTTTTCAGAAAATTCAATGAAGGAAACAGTGCACTTAGTTACCCCTGCTTTTACAACCATGGGCCATTCATGTTATCAACACTATATTCATCCATAGTCAGAGCAGACAGAAAGATCTCTGCATAGACAAAGGAGAGGAGATGAGAGAGGTCTATGAAGTCTCAGATGGCTTTCTGCTTTCAGAGAGTGTCACCAGCAAGAGGACTGTCATGGGCAAAATGACTGTGAACAGGATGTCACTGTAGAAAAGGATTATCCTCATTCAGAAGTAGCACAGAATTAACATTATTACTGTTTCATGGTAATAGTATTGCATTGTCAGTCATTGTTTTTGTCATTGTCTGTCCTTATTGTACAGCTAAGTTCACGTGTCACTTATCATCCACTTTCAGGTGCTTGAACACAAAGGAATGCCATTCAAAATTTGCCATGTGTTTGGGCCATAAAAGATATCACAAAACTTGAAATTTTGTTGCATTCTATAACTTCATTGTTTGCTCTTTTCTTCCTGTATAAAATTCTAACATAACACTTGTGAAGAATTTGTCGAGTAGGCATTCAGTAAAATGATGTATTATTTTTAAAAGAAAAAGTCCTGTTTCTGACTTAATTCTTTGATATAGAAATTGGATTTCAGAGAATGAAAAACAATTGGTAAGAGCAGCTAATAACACACTCTTTATATATCTATGGGAAAAGCTACTTTTTTTTAAATTCCATTTTTACATTAGATTCCATGTTTTGCTCCCACCACTTCTTCATGTCAGGAGCTTTTTATCTTTTCTTACGTCTCAGTTTTGAGGTTTTGGAAATATCAGAAAACCCAGAGCATTAGAAGATACAAAATGCTGTCTGAAATGGGCTTCAGAAATACTGCATTGTGTTAGCACGTCTTCATACTTCAGTCTTTTTTTGCATCACTCAACTTTTTTATTTCCAAGCATATTTCCCACTTTGAGTGTCCTAGCCTGTGCTGTAATCTATTTCACTCTTTGACAGCTGCCACATACTTTCATTTCGTGTGATACGAATGACTTTCCCTCAGATCCACAAAAAATATGCTGAACTTCTTTTATGTGATGACATCACTGAAGTTAACTCAAGGCTCAGGAGGGCAAAAGGTTTCCTAATTATTTACCGTCCCTCTTGCTGAAACGTTGACTAGAAAATACCTGCTTATCAATCTGCTAAATGCTGGGAAATAGCATTTTAATGTGCTGTTAGTATGTAACCTTTCCACTGCTTCCCTATGCTTTACATTCCTGATGTTGTTTTCAGATGTCGTTCTGAAAATGTCATAGATCAAACCTTTGAGTAAAGATGTAATACAGAACAAACCTGACTTGTCGTGACCTTAAGACCTGATTTGGTTGGCTGCATTATTTGTGTTTACAGAATATGGCTTCCTAATCTGCATATGGCAATACTTTTCGTTTTGGTTTTGTTTTTTATTTTGCTTTCCTGTGTTTAAACTTAGCATAAAAATGCTTCTACCCAGTAGAAAGAGCACTTCTTGCATAAAAATCAACGTTCTTAAATAAGGAATGAGTGGAAAGTATGGGCCCACCTTACACTTTCAGGGAAATGCCTTCCTTTACTCCCTCCAGTTATATTTGCTCTAGGAAAGCTTCACAGGAAGGAAAGAAGTTTGTAATTGTTTTGTGTATTCACATTTAACCAACTACTCTGGCAGGCCATTGAAAATGCTTCCTCTTAGAATCCTGTTTTCAAATCAGCCAAATTGAATTTCAAACAAGCTCTTTTACCAACTGCATCAATAACAGATTAAGGAGAGCAGATTTTAGCGAACAGGATTATTCCTGTCAGTGGTATGAACAGCACCACTGTCGCTTGTTTTGGATTGATACTCAAATACTGGAGCCTTGACTGTAGATTCTAAAAGGAAAGCTTGGATACAGAGGGAAAGCTATGTTTGGACTGGGGCACTGCAGTTAATGTAGTTTAATTGGTTTCATTGATTTTTCCTCTTTTTTACCATTGTGGCACAATAATTGCTAAGCACATTCTAGATATTGTCCTCAGTTGTCATAACTGTCACTTCCCCAGAGAAAAGTGCCATTGTAAACATAAACATCCGCATTGCGAAATGAAAAAATAAATATTGTGTGTTATACTGTGTGGTATCTGTGAAAAGGAAGAATTGTTTTTGCATTATTCATTTGTTCAGAAAATGCAGCTGGCCTGCTTCTACTGCTAAATCCTCTAACACACCTTAAGAATGTCAGACTCAGATTCCATAGTAAGAACCCTTATTGCAAAATTAATTCTTTATGCTTACCTATGCAGACACTTGTAAAGGTGGTGACAAAAATGTCTCTTACCAAGCACAAATTACAAGGGAAGACTTTTGAGTCCTTTTCCAGAACCAATCTATCACAAGGTTTTGTTTTGGAAAACTTTTAAGTACACCATGGTGGTTGTCTCCCAGCTGGAACCCAGGCTGTACACCTTAATCTGCTTCCTGGTCATGGTTTCAGGAAAGGACTTGGTTTTGCTGATGAAAGTTTCTGACAGTTAAAATGCCCACTGTGAAATTAGTGGTAGACACTAATCCAGACTAATTCTTTCCTTAGAAGCCAGAAATATCTTTGCAAGACATGATATGTGTGCAGAAACAAAAGCAACCCGTGGCTGCTCTCCAGCTCGCCTACCACACTTTCAAATCAGAAGGGTGTCATGGCACAATCGTGGGAGCGAGTGGTCTGATCCCTGCTCCAGGAGAAAAGGAATTGGAGTCCCTTATGCTTCTCTCTGGCTGAAGCTGTGCCCTTGTGGCTTTCCCTGCCATCTGACCTTTATGTAGTTTGAGAGAGGTGCCCACTGTGATCACTGGGCATTCATGGATCACATGTTGCAGAGGTTTACTTTGAAACCTCCCTCAGCTCATGGTCCAGAGTTACCAAATTTACCAGATTCAACCTGTCATACATAATTCAAAATTCTGATTAAGCCATGAAAAAATCTGTTAGTTCAATTCTTTGCATTGTGGTCTGCTTTTTAAAAACCCTTTCTCTGGGAGGCGTTATGAGTTTTCTTTTTGAGGCAGCCGAGGGAATGTAAAGCATTTTTTTCCCCCCAAGCAAATTCTGCTCTACTAGTATTTGGGTGGAAGTAATTGATTTGGATTTAATCACAGTAAATTTTGCCTATACAGCTATAAGCATTGTGGCAGTCAATTACAAAATCACCCAAGTAGTTACTGAAGGAATGTAGGATGGGGGAAGAGTATTAATCTAGTAACCCAAAATTAAATTAGCCAGCAGGAAGAAAAACAACCCAAAAACCCTCCTGAAAAAACCTCTTTCATTTTCTCAAGAGTTTACAAGTTTCACTATTCCCCAAGTACCGTCAAAAAGTTTTCTAGACAACTCTTTTTCCCCAGAAATGTAATTGAAAAGGGCATCTCATTTGCAGATGAGCTATGTCTCTGAATACATTTGTGAAAATATACAGCAGCCAAGTCACCAAAGGAGCATGTATAATGAAGAGATTGTCATCAGGTTCTAGAGTGATATCTGTTTGTAAATTCATGTGTTGCAAGCTTTGAACAACTAACAAATCTCCATGTCAGTCAAACCCATGGTACCTGTTCAATTTCAGATATATTTTTGAGGTCCACTGAGACCACAAAAGAACTTCCCACCTTGGTAGTCATTTCCCAGCCAGGTCAAAAAGGCAGAGGTCACCACGATGACCAGGGGCTGAATGTGTTGACATAACTTTTCATTTTACAGAATTTATAAATCAAAGGATTTTGCTATTTTTCAACAAATACTAATACCGCTCTTCATTTTATTCTTATCTGATCAGTGAAACTTGTAAGCAGTAAAAGAGTTTAACTTTTCTACTATTCGAAGACACATCCACTTTTACATGGATACTGAAAATAGGAATGAATGTGTTTTAAGATGACAGATTGAGCTGTGTGTAACGATCAAGTTTAATGCAATTTTTGCCCATACTAATCTAGCAGTTTTGTGATTTATTTTTAATTTAGAAATTCTACAACTTTGCCATTTACACAGAGTGAAAACAACTCTTAAAAGGTTTCGTAGCCAAACATATTTCTGCTTTTTAGCAGAAAACAGTAAAAAGTACCCAACAAAAATAGATTTTTTTTTTTCTGGCTTTCCCATCAAAGTGGGTTATTTTTGACAGTGCGCATGAAATATGCCACTTAGTTTTCCATGATCTAAAGATACAATTTAATTTCACTGCTGATTAGCAAAGAATTCTTAATTAGAATAACAATGGACATCCAATTTAGTGCCTTTTTTACCTGATACAAACCCTATTAAAACACATCAGATGTCCTGTACTGCAGTGCCGTAGCTTGCCCGATTTGTAAGCTGTGGTATGACGCACACACATAGATTTTTTCGTACCTCTATACACCCCTTTTGAAATTCTCTTTCACAGGGCTGTTGTGAGAGAGATGGGTGTTGGATTCTGCTGCAATGTGTAGCCTTTCATTTAGCTATTTGTGATTTGGACTAGGTCAACTTTTGTAAGAAAAAGCTCAAATATTCTTAGTTTTTGTAATACTCTTTGGTGAGTAAAGGTTGTATTTTGTAGAAGGAAGTAAAAGAAATTGTTTAATCACCTATTGAAGCATTAATTCTGTTGTGCTCTTGGGGAAGAGTTATATCAGACAAATAATAGCTCTTTGGCTTGAATCTACCTACAAGTGTGGCCCTAGAATTACATTTGTTCTTTTCCCTGCTTGTTGGTGTACATGTGCAATTTGGTCACATTACAAATTAAAGGTCTCAACCACAGGTTCCAAGAAGAAATGGAACTCCAGATGAGACAACACCTGGCATCAGAAAAGGGATTCCAGGAGAGCAGAATGGACATATGAAATGGCGTGTTCTCCAAGTGAGTTTATAAAAGGATTGGTTCTCCTGTGTAGCTGTTTCACTTTCCGGTGATAGCCTTGGGCCTCAGGGTGCTGGCGACAATTCAACACCATCAGCAAGAGGAAATTCCATAAGCTATGTGCAAAATACTGTTTTTCTTTCCTCAAAGGAAAGTTTCCAACAGAACCTAAACCTCTAAATTTTTAAGAATATCTGTTGTACTTATGAATGTCATCTTGGTTCAGATGCAAAATCAAGAAATCAAGAGCCTCTCTGTTATTTCCCATTGATGGCCATGTTCAGTAGAAGCAGCTTGAGCCATGACTGAATTTGAGTATTTCATTAAAATAACTGCATTAATTGCACAGCTTTATTGAAATAGCTGTATGAAATATTTTTAACTGCCCAGTATACTTGAGCAATTCCTCAGAAAGATCTGTGTTCTTTCTCCTGTGAACGTTTTGATTCAAATCTCTACTTGTTTTATAATGTGTTATGTCTGTCTTGGGTTACCTTATGAGCAGGTGGAAGTGTTTTTTTAACAACATATTAAAATAATTTGTCAGAATCATACCTTATTGAAATGCTCTGGGTTTCCTCTGGGTTTACATGTTAAGATGTGTTATGAACATAATTTCATTGTCAAGGAGTCAATTGTCTCGTCAATGAGTCAATGACTCAGAAGAGTCAATGCTCTTTTAAGAAGACTGGGAAGAGGCAGGAGAGGTTGTTTCTGTACCAACTTCTGAGCCTGCTCAGGGGAGAAGAGGCTCCAGACCTACAGGTGAGAATATGGAGTTACAGCAGGGAACCGAAAGCCTGCAGCTCCAGCAGACAGTGCCAGACTTAATGAGAAGGAGAGGTGAGACAGCCAGGCCCAGCTGGCAACAGAAGGTGGGAGAGACTTGGAAAGAGGAGATGGTAATTTCACTATTTATTTCAGTAAGACTGCAATTTCGTATCATGTTTTATTCCCTCAGAATATCCCAAAGTATCCGAACTTTACTGGTCCTTCTAACTCTGATCTCTCAGATGCTTTTTTTTTAATCCAAAAGGAAATGAAAAATTACACACTCTGAACTGCATGAAAAAACAGGGCATAGACATCAGTGAAAGGGTGTAATTAAGTTAATTTCCTTTTAAATAATCAGATTTCATTGCTGAGAAGAAGGAAAATAAACATCGCTGAGATAATTAAGTGTTAAGTAAGAGAATGTGGCAAGCGGCATAAACGGAAATGGCATTTTTCTTTGCATCCATTTAATGTGCAAAGGAAACCACTGATTCTAATTTATCACACCATTTAAGAAGGGACATTCATTAGCTCAAAGTTTGTAATTTTTTTTATCCTAGAGTGGCAAGTTGTGCCTACTTGTGGGGAAATAACTTCTGCTCCCTTCTCAAAGTTCAGGCGCTGACACGAGGCTCACTGCCCCAGCTGCCCTGCCAACCTCCTCCGTGTCTGCAGCAGCAGCAGCCAAGGCCAAGCACAGACAAAGCTCTGGTGCCTTCAGGTCAGTGTGGCTACACATTGTCACAGGCTACTGGGTACACTCCTCTAACAAGTTTCTGTCCAGTTTGGGGATGAATAAAGAGCTTTGAGCATTGTGTTGGGACCCCTCAAATGACAGCAGTCAGGTCTCAGTGTGTAGGACACATCCTAAATGGTGTTTTGTGTACAGAATTCAAGGTTGGATAAGAATTAAGGTCTATCAATGTATGTGTGGTCTAATAAGGAAGTAATGGCTTCCTTGTATCATCTTAATTCTTGCTTACCACATCTACGATGCCATGTATGGTTTTCAGTGGTAAAGGTGTTGGTATGAGAAACCTTTTGTTTCAAATTAAGTGTGAATGATACACAGAAAAAGCCAAAAGCGTCACACTTCGTAACACTGCACTAAGATTTAAGAAGTTTATTGTTTATTTTCCTAGACTAAACCAGATTATTTCTTAAATCAAACATTTATATATGAAACACAATTTGTGAGAAGGAAATGTCTATGTAGAAGAGGAAAGCCATTAAACTAATTTCTGGTAGAATATTTGTAGCTGCAGTCAGACTATGTACAGTGGAAATTCTCAGGGAGGTGTGATTTTCATTTACAGACCATAATGACCTTCAGGCGGGGTTTTAAAAAGTCTGTGGTGCTTGGCAATCCTTTTGGTGTTAATCCTTTGGAAAAAATGTGGAAATGAATACAGGGGTTTTACAAATGGAATTTATGTTCACAGAATCAATGTATTACCTATGTGTGAAAAAATCTTATTCCTTCCTTTCCTTTTACTTTGATGTGTATTGATAGAGCCCCAAGGCAGCAGAAGTATATTTCAAATTTGGGTAGCTGTGGCAGACAATGCAGTGAGCTGGTGCAAGGTGTCAGGATGATGAAGCAGCAATTCACAGTGCTTCATTTGCAGAGGAAGAAAGGAGGAATGCTGGAATGAGCTATAAGTGGCGGCAAAGGATCCCTGTAGTCATAGATCATCAGCCGAGTGCAATGTCATGGGATGCATACCACCCTGAGTCCTCAGCAGTATCACTTACGTGCCTATATCTGTCCTTTGTGACCTGTGGGAACATTCCACTACCTTCAGTAACCTTGCAAAAATCCCATTTAAATAGAAATTGCAGGAGGGACCACTAAGACACTAAGTTAATATATATCTAAAAATCCTTATGTTATAGTAGCTATGATGCTATTATCAAGTGACAATCCTCATATGGTTTAGGATGCTCCTTGAGATCATAATGCCTTCCACTGCCATAATTACTACATACAAAACAGAAAGGAAGAAAGCTTTAATTTTTATTTGCTTTCTCTGCCAGTAAGGACAAGTACAGGTCTTAACAGATCAGGTTTAAATCAGTTATTGTCGATTTTCTGGCTAAGACACAGAGTGAGTCAGCAGTTGATGATTTGAAGTGATCAAGTAGCAACTATTGTTCCTTCTCTGAGACACTGCTGAAAAGCTGAATACTGAGTTGAAAATAGACTTGCCTCTGTCTCTATTGTTTTTGCACTTTTTCAAAATCTGTTTTTATTGAGCAGCTTTGATATTATCTTTAGGAAAGGAATGTGATGAGGTATTAATTTCCTTCCTTCCAATTTTCCACTGCAGATTATTTTGCTTAGCAAAGCTAATCATAATCAGTCCAATGCAAGTTTTTTCATTCAAACTTATTTTTTACATTACTTTATATTTTAACATAGTATATTTTTGCACCTGATGCATAGTTTTCTTCAGTAAAGATAGTAGGTTTTGAAAAAAGGTTGAGTTTTCAGATACATAATGTGCATTGCTTTCACTTTTTATTTGAATGGTGAAGCAGGACCTGTAGCTGAAACTTCCGGGATACATCATAAACTGCAAGACATAGAATGGATTACAACTAAGAGCAGTGGTGTTTCAAATTTGCTGTGCCTACTTTTAGCTATCGTATAATTTAGATCTAAAATTATGTTCTGTCTGAATACTAAATACTCAGAGCAGTGAGATCTACAAAGTGTGGCTAAAATCCTCTAAAAAGTTTGTTGCTTCCTCT
>VYZR01011492.1:7767-26600 GCA_013400675.1 Oxylabes madagascariensis | reverse complement strand
CTTGACCTGGACAAAGTCAACTATATGTATATATGATCTTTTTTTTTAGTATTTCTAACTATGGGTTTGCTGAACAGTGAAGAAAAATAGAAAAAATCTCAAGAGATGCAATATTTGAAAATATGAAAGTTGTATTTATACTGCTAAAACAGGCTAAAGAAGAGATGTTAATTTGTTAGATACAAGAAAACCAGAAGTTAAAAACCTCAGCTTTTGGATTTTTCAGAAGGCAGCAACGAAAGTGTCCTACCTGCCCTTTGCAGGATGGAGAATTTATATAACTAAATATTATCAATATCCTCTCTCCATCTCATGTCAGCTTTCTGTGAAAATCAGTCTCTTTCACAGCATATTTTTATTAGGATTTGACCTTTACATAGGTATCTTCAACATGTATTTTAAAACAAATA
The DNA here is from genome assembly GCA_013400675.1 of Oxylabes madagascariensis. Taxonomy (NCBI): domain Eukaryota; kingdom Metazoa; phylum Chordata; class Aves; order Passeriformes; family Timaliidae; genus Oxylabes; species Oxylabes madagascariensis. Next base: position 26,190 of record VYZR01011492.1, on the reverse strand, counting down.
TGGGCACTCTGTGAAATTGCATTTAGAAAGGTGCCATCCTCACATCCTGCTGCTTAATGTATGTGTACACAAGAATTACAAGATTAAAAAGGCGAACAAGTGACACTCAGTACAGAAAGGGCTTAAAAGGCAACGGATTTCTTGGGCTTGCACAAGCAGGAGTGGATAAAGTTTATTTGCTGTGCCTGTGCTTAGGCTGGTCAATCCCAACAGAATCTCAGGTCTGCTCAGGAAGTTAAAAGCATGGGAGAGCCCAAGACTTTCTGTGTAGATCTGCTGTGGATCACAATGTCCTGCGTCTTTCCCCTCAGCTTGTTTTCTTGCAGTTTTCGTGCAAATTGCAGGTAAACCAGACAGGAGGACAGAGAAGGGATGGGAAACCATGTCTCCAGTCCTGTAAACTGCTCTCACTCGCTCCTGCCCTTCCCACAGCCCTGCAGGGTGTGAGACCCGATTACCTGTTGGGTCTCTGCAGGGTGCAAGACTCAGTTACCTCAGGGTCTCTGCAGGTGTCATGACAGAGCACAGTCTGCCTTCCACAGCTGAGAAAATAGGCTCATATGTGGGAAAACTCCAAGAAACACAGTGCCTTCCCTTGCCAATAAATAAACATGAAATTCAGACCCCTTTCTTCTGCTCAGACTTGAGGGCTTTTGTGCTTAATGCTGTGTAGTTTGTGTCCCAAAACATAGTGTAGAGGCAGTTTTGAGACGCAGATGTGCAAGGCACTGCCAGATGGTGCTCCAGGGAAAGCCTGGAGCAGGCAGGGCACAGGCCAAGCCTCCCCCCAGTGCTGCAGCTCAACCAAAAGGCAGTTCTGAGGGGAAGAACCCAGGAGAGCAATTATTTTTAAAAAACCTGTTAGAAGGAAACCAGAACCTCAAGACACCAAGTGAGGAGATAGTGAGCAGGCAGCACAGTGCGATGGACCATGGAACGGAACTTAAAATTTAGTGGATTTTAGCAAAGGGTGGTTTCACCACTGCTGCGATCTGCTGGCACAGCTCAGTTGTAGCAGAAACAGGTCCTGGATATTCTGCAGATGAAGGACTGTGCAGAAAATAATCTGAGGTACCTGTACGAAGGAACAGGAGTTGTCCAGACTTGAAGACATTAATATATAACCCTTAACCTCAGTAACCTGCTGAGGCAGCAAGGATCTTAACTGTGCTAAATTCCCAAGATGGAGACACGAGGTCTCTAATCACGTGTTTGATGCAGCTCTCAGTAGAAAGCTCAGGGTCAAAAATGACACAGTGTATGAGGGCTGATAGGAAAACAAAAGTGACGCAGGAGCAAAACAGACTGGAAAAGGATGCCCTGCCTAGAAGACATGAGACCTTGCTGAATTGTGTTTTTTATTCTGATCTGAGCTTATATAATACAACATAAAATCACAAGAGTATCTCAACTCAAATGGGAAAGTAATAATAGTTTGAAGAAAAACACCATCTATTCTTGAAAAGTTCCTTTTCAGTCAAGGATAAGGCTCAGATTCTAATGCCTTAAAGCATTTGCAAAATCAGACACTAAAAATATTGTCCTGAATTTTGTAATACCAGTGTGCTGCATTACTTATGGGAATTAGGATGAGAAGGAAACTAGCAAGATAGTCAAACCAACCCATTTCTTTCAATGTCCAAGCAAATAACAAACAAGTATTTGAAACAAATGGTGCAATTCAAAACATATCTGATTTAAGAATTAGTAATGTATTGAACACCAAAAGTAGTAATGTTCCCATATTTGTATATGGGAACAGAATTATTGCATTTTTTAAACTGTTTTTTTCAGCAACATATCACAATAATTATCCCTCTCCAAACATTATCCAGTCTCAATTAAAATTATCTTTAACATATCTGATTTTTTGCAATACAAAGTGAAACTAAAATTCTGGATGCAACGAATTTTTTTCATATAGAAATACTCTTAAATGCAGCTTAGTAATGCACCACAATGTACTTAAAACCAGGAATATATTTAGTAACTCTCAAACATATAGGAATATTTCAAAGATTTGCTTATAGTCTTGATCTGCTCAACAATATTGTGGTTATGACAGTGCACAATTACGTAGCAGATCTGTACTGGTAAACTTTGATGCACCCTAAAAAGAAAGGTTTTCCTGATGGGAAAAGAAGAAGACATACAGTGACTGATCTAGGGTTATGTAACTGAATAAATGAATGGTTCATGAACTGGAAGGTTGAACTCAGGCATCTGACTTCCATGCTGATCAATCATCCCTGTGCAGCATATGTCTGACACATTACACATCTGTACACATCGTTACTGTTTCTTCACTCACATGTCTACAAAGCCACCAAAGGAAAACTGAGAGGAAAACATTCAAACCTTGGTAGGAGTGCGGTGACAGGGGTAATAAGGCACAGTAAATAGAAGATGGCGTCTTGGAGCTGTCTCTCCATGATCCAGTAAGGGCTGGTGGGAGGGTTGCAAAGCAGGCAGGCAGCGTTGTAGATTACTGAGAAGATGAAGTATAAAGCCACACTGCAGATCATCATCACCAGCTGGAGCACGGTCTGCAAGCACAAATGACGCCTGTGAGACCCTGATCGGGTGTAAGACAGGAGGAGACAAAGCTGGTTGGAAAGAATGCATCTAACAGTGCATTTTACTGAAATCTGCAGTAGGAGAAATAGCCAGAAATGTATTTAGAAAACAGCAGTGAATAAAGTTCTCCAAGTAACACTTCCTCATACATCGAGGTAAGCAAATACTTTGTATTGTCCTGTCCAAAGGCATGATGGAAACAAATTCTCACTGTGAACATGAAGGTGTTAACCTGGGGCTAATAAATTCTGGCACTTCATGAAATCTTAGTGTACCTGTTACTCACTTTTTGTGACCCAGAATTCAGGTAAACGGCTCTGAAAGAGAATTCTATGCCTACATTAGATAGAACATTCACAAAAAAACCAGAGCTGTGAACAGGACAGGTCAAACACGTACCCACGTTTTCATTTCTAGAGCCTGGTGCAAGAGAATGGTCAGGAGGGAGATGGTGTTGATGGGGTTTCCAAAGGAAAACACATCTATGTCGGAGTCTTTGTACGTCTACAAAACAGGCAGAGAGACTGTGGTGAACCCTGACTATTCAGAACTGAATTTACTACTTCTAAGGAGGACAGGAGAATGACAATATTAGTAAGCCTGGTACTTACCAAATAGGGGACAAAGAAGCAAACGAGGCTTTGATAGAAGGCATCCAACATTGTAATAATAAAAGTTGACAAGTTGTATATCTGCAGGAGTTTATAGATAACAGTTGTTATGATGGGATATACATCTCCAGCCTGTCCTGCAAACATAATTATTGTCTGTTTTTCTTCCATTCTGACTCCTAATTTTTGCTAACTGGTCTCCTTCAATGAGTAAATGCCTCCTGAGCAGCTGATTAAACCAAAGGCTTATCTCTAAACAGACATTTTATCTGTGTTAAGTAAAGACAGACCTTAGGAATATTATCAAGTCAACCAAGAATCTTAAAAGCTGAATTTTACCAATGTCACATCCCTTCACAAGGGATCTTATTCCTCAAATTCTTTATCCAAGCTCTTTCTAGAGTTATAAAATTGGTCAAAAATAATTTCTTCTAATGAAACACTTATTTTTGTGCCATTTTAATTTGACTATTTGTCATATTTAAGCTTGTCTAGTGACCTATGGTGTCACAGCTCTCATGGAGCAGAATGTATTACTGCAGAGACAGAAGACTGGGCTCCTGTTGTTTCAGGGTTCCAAGTAAGTCTAAATTCTTTTCTTCCTTCCCTCATTCCTAAACAGAAAAACACCTGTGGTCCTTTGGATTATCAAACAGTTATTTCCGCAATCAGGACATACTTCTGAATTTTGTCCTTTCTTGTACAGCTCAGGCAGACGTAGGAGTGTTTCTGCAGAAACATCTTTATCAAGGACTCCAAAGAGAAGAGGGGGCACTGAGGTGAAGAAGAGGTTGAAAAAAATCATCTGCCAGTAATCCACCATGGAGCTGCCTGAGAACCCACAGAAGAACTGGTACCAGAAGAGCAGGTTGACGTAGCACTGGGGAGAAGCAAATACAAACACATTATTCCACCTGTGACGTTCATGTGAGACCCTGGTTATTGACAGAGTCTCCTAAGAAGATTTTGGTTAAAGGCACTGCACTTCATTCCTTAAAGCAATATACCTTAAGGGTCTGTTTCACAGTGATCCACTGTGACACAGCTTTTTAAAAGCCATTATGGTTCTTTAAGAACATATCAGAGAATAATTAAGTAAACTGTTCACAGCCCTGAGCACCAGATTTTAGAATCCTTTTAGAATCTCGTTGTCCATGTGGAATCAAAGGCGTGCTGCTCCCTAATGCTATGGGGGAGACTAAAGAACAGCAGCATCCTAGTCTGGAGAACTATTTCACATTGCAAATAGCCTTTGAACTCTAAAAGGATGTCCAGTCAAAAAAGGGAAAGTGTTCATTTCCACTACAAATTTTAACAGTGATAAGAAGTAATCCTTAATGAAAATTATTAAAAACTCCACAAAACCCAGATACCTTGAATTCTAAGTAAAAAGCCTTTCAAGCTCAGACTGTATTTCATGTCAAGTGGACTTGTTTGCCCAGTCTTGTAGAAACAGAATTACTTAATTTTTTCCACTTTATATCATACTTCAATGCACAGCTTATTTGCATACACATTAAATTTTTAATAAAAATTACACATATGACTGCATCATTACTTGAAAGTGGTTCCTATAAAAATTCAGAGGTTTCACAGGCAGGCAATTCTTAGTGCACGCTCATCTACATTTGAGTGCTAATAATCTGATCTCCCTTATGCAAATTTTATTTTGAGGCTCATTGGTATTATTAATAAAGTTTCTTGTGCTACTGTATAAAGTTACTAAGCCTTGAGTCCGTTTTCCCTCTGGAATAATGCTATTTCAAAATATATTTAGAGCCTGTATTTTCCTTAATGCCCTATGCAGCACCTTGCTAAGAAGGGAGGGGCATACTATAAACTTGCAAAGCAAAGAAACACAAACTGTAGCTTCATAAAGAGTATAACCTGCAAAACCCCAAACCAAACAACCAAGAAAACACCCAGACCTGGAATTAACTTTAGCTAGGATGAAAATTTCATAATTTCAATCATCTTACCACATTTTTGTAGAAAAAGTAAATCACCATCTTTGCCAGGCGAGTGTAGCACCAATGTCCGTGGACAAGAAGGAGCTTTTTGAGATGCTTAAATCGGGATATTGCAAAGTCACTGGCCATCACAGCCTTTGGGAAAAGGAATAGAAGGTCATTTACAATACACCCTTTTCACACACTATATACTGAAATTTGAACATAGACATTGAAATAATTTCCTGCTATTGAATATTGTAGAAGAAACAAACCAACAAACTAACCCTTAAGAACAGAGTTGGAACTTTCTATCTCTGCAGAACCCTCCATTTAAGGGGAATAAGGGAGGGGGATGTGTGGGAAAGGATTCAGGGCAGAAGACAGTGGAAGAGAAGCCACAAAACCTGGAAACCTAGAAATGCAGCAGCTGAGAAGATTCAGAAACCAGATGTTAACCTAACACTGGGCAGACATCTGCTAATTTTCCAGTCTCATGAGCAAACACAGGTTTGTCCTCACATGCTAATTTTTGGCTCAAAATGCTCTTTTTTCTTTGGCTGGACCCATAATTACAAACTGCATATTAATTTATGATGCCAACTTGCATTTTTAAGATGACACTTGAGAGTGTAGGGCTGCTCTGAAATTTATTAAGCCTCAAGGGACTACCTGACAAAAAAGGAAAGAAACTGAGAGGATACCTGCATGCCTTCTTGGCCAGACACTCCGATTCCAACATTAGCAGCTTGAATCATGCTTACGTCGTTTGCACCATCCCCTAGAGTGGGAAGACAGGAGACAACAATTACAGTGCAAGAAAGGGTGCCTCCATCAGAAGAAGGAAACAATCTCTGCTATGCTGATTATTTCAAATATCCTGTACTACCATGCATCTTGATCAGGAGAACTGATGAGTGGCATCAAGCATGACATCAAGGCTCTGGTCTTAGTCTTGGTCTCCCTCCTTCCCAGGAGACCTGGCTCTACCAGGGGAAAATCCAGCATTGGGACAGGCTGGGTGGTGACACAGCAACCCCAACACCATTTACATCACCATCATTTTGTGTTTCTGCTTGGCCAAATCCATATGCTCAGGAACATGTTTTGCAACACCCTATTTCACTGAATTCTCTGAATCTATGAAAAATTTGATTGCAAATGACAATGTAACAAGCCAGTTTCAAGAATTATTTTGCTCATTTCAACTCACAGTTAAATATATAACCAAATTTCCAGGGAAAGAACAGCCATGCTTACTGCTTGCAATGTGGAGATTGTAAATTAGGTTAGCTGGTAAAGTAAATGAAGCAGAAGGCTGAAATCTTATGGTTTGAACTGTAAGGCAAAGTAGTATTTCAAAAATACAATAGACTCTTCCTTTTCTGTTTTGTCCACAGAGGCGTATTTTTTTAGTTTGGAGTCCTCTAAATTAATTCACCAAGGATTTCAGTGGCATCACTTACCAAAAATCTGGAAGAAAACTCAAAGCATTTCACATTATTTCGAGGTAAAAGGCAAATGAGTAAGTGCTTAATACCACTCTGGAGATAATTCTATTTTCACCAGCTGGGAAAATCTGACAGGAAAAGGGCTTTATGAAAAGATAAAATAGTGACTAATCTTGAGTGATTTCCAGGCTCAAAACAAGGACATTTTGCAGGTAATATGTACATGTGTTCGTAATGATGTGCATGAAAGGGATTGCTGGAGGATTCTGAATTTGGAGTGCCTCCATCTTGTTTAAAGGGAGACAAGATTTGCTTGGTGAAAGCTGAAGATGGACTTTATATGGGTTTTGATCAGGAAAGACTAATCAGTGCTGTTTCCTCCCCGCGTCTAACTGAGGCGCAAAAATCTGCCCCATGCAATATATTCCACACGTTTCTCTTGAAGAAAGAACCTGCTTCCCCCATCTCCTGCGAGATCCAGAGTGGAGGTACCTATGGACAGGGTCATCACGTTCAGGTGCCTCCGGACCAGCTTGACCACCATGCTCTTCTGCAGGGGCGTGGCGCGGCAGCAGAGCACGGAGCGGCAGTGCCGCGCCAGCGCCAGCAACTTCTCCTCCAGCCCTCCCTGGAAAATGATGCTCAGCGTCTGTCCGTCAATCACCAGCCCAAACTCGGGGCTGAGGGCCTCAGAGACTGGGGAGGATGTTGGGATGATGCCAAAGAATTTCCTCTGCGGTTTGTCATGCTCGTAATTCTTCTTCACCTCTTCCAGGGTTAAATTCAAGAGAGATTCACAGGTTTCCTGTGAGAAAACAGACGTGGTTCTAGAAATAGTTATCTCCATCTCCCCTTACAGTACAGCACCTTGCCAAATGTACGTTTGTATAATCATGCCAGTGGGTTTAAGACAATCAGATAAACATTAGGGGAAATTTACTGAGAAATGCACTGATCTGATTGGAGGTTATTTCAATATGACACCATCCAATCCCTCAGTGAAAACACTGCACATTTCATCAGCCAGTTAACAGAGGTAAGGAATTTTTTAAAAGAAAATATAATAACCTTTACATCAGGAAGACATATGTGCATTTATGCTGAGAGTTCATAAATTAAAAAAAAAAATTTCTTTTAAAGTGATTGAAAAATTTAGTTCTGATACAAATGATGCAAGATATTGCAGCACTGGCTTCCATGAAAAATTGTGGTAAGAGAAACAAGAGGTGCAAATTTTCAAATTTATGCAGCAACTTTCAGAGTTTAGCTTTTTCTAAGTCACATAGGCATGTGTCACAATTAGGAACAGAAATAAAACTTCATATTTTCCAGCACTGTGCCTCAAACACAAAGTCCTGTTACAGCAAATCTGCTTCATGTTGGATCCAGTCCCCTTTTAGATGCCAACAACCAAAATTGACTTGGTACTAGATAGAAACAGATTTAAGGGGAAAACACTTACCTTTCCCATCCAGATCTCCTAAATTGGCACAACACTATCAGAGAAAATCCAAAATAATATCAAAGTTATTTTGCTCTCTCTTAGTACTCAAAGTCCTCCTTCTGTGGCATGGCCCTGAATATCTGAGGAGCTAATCACTTCTTTTTCTGCCTTTTCTGTCAGCTTTATTGAGTGATGATTCAGTTCTATAATGTTATTTTTCACTTTATGTAGCATAAGGTACATGTGTAGGATGTTTGCAAGATTTAAATTACACTTAAGTGGGAGGTTCTAGAATCAAATGTACCTCTGACATCTAATAAAAACCTGCACCTAGCCTGCACACTTAAAACCCCTAAAAATATTGAAGAAATATCTGTGAACAAATCAAAAACAGTAGTGGAAATTCCTGATTTGCCTTGACTTGCCTTTTGAAACAAATCCGCCGAGCTACCTAATTGTGTTTCATCTCCTTGGAAGATATTTCATTTTCAGTGTTTGAATAATCTGCTGGGCTCAGGGGTAAGGAGAGGCCCCTCACAATGACGCCACTTCAAGACCTAACTTTGGCAAAATTAACAGATTAAATGCTTTGTATACATTACTTGTGTTCCTCACTGCTGCTATTGCTTTCAGAAGTTTGTCTTTGGTTTAATGTTCAAAGCGAGGGAACTAAATCGTATTGTGGAGAATCTCCAGGGTTCCCTGGACCATGGGGATTCCCACAACTTCCTGAAGCCGGGGTGGTCTCGCCTGTAGCATCTCTGCTCTGGCAGAAACCACCTGATCATTTCCACCCTAAATGTATTCATTCTGCTTCCCGTTAAAGCAGATGTGTGTTTCAAATGAAATTACGCATGGGAATGTTTTCTGTGCCAGATTCCATATCATCTTCATGTGTTTCTCTATTTCCATTACATTAAAAGAGACAGATATTTGCATAGGATTTTTTTCTTGTTTGGAGAGCTACTAGCTGCAGACAAAATCAGTTAGAAAGTAGGCCATCTCACTGCTCCATGCAATTGCTTACCATAAGGAAAACAGTCAGTATTTTAACAATATTTACTTAATCCTTACAATAGCTTTATTGAAAAAAGCAAGCTTGTGTTGGTAACCCTGGTTCTCCAGGGAGAAAAGCTGAGACAACCCAGATGGGTGACTTGTCTGATCACACAAGGAAGCCCTGCCTGCCCTCCACAGCCTCGTGCCAGCCCTTGGAAGAGCTGAACTCACTGTGCCTCATGTTCCTGCTGAGTGAGGGCCATGAGTGATGCTGCAAAAAAAGGAGCAGGGAAAGGGCAGCAGCTGCTTTGAAGGCACCTCAGGGGCTTCCAGGTGTCAATGGGAAGTAAGATGCCACCAGCAAGAAAATGCAAAAAGGACATCAGAATGGCATTTTGGACCTTTTTGTGTTTAGAAATGGTCAGGGCTGACCTTCCTTAGGAAATGAGTCTGGTTTAACCACAACGCCTGGACACAGTGTCTCCATAATCCATCCACTAGGCAACCTGTCCCACCCAGATGCCTGAAGGGATGAGATGTGAGGTTGTGCACAGTGATGGCCAATCCACTTCCTGACATTAAGGCATGATTTTCCTGGTACCTTGCTTACATTGCTCCCCATCCAGCAGAAGCCAAGTTGGCTCGTCTAAAGCCTTTTACTTTCACCATCCATAATGGCATTTACCCTCTTTAGAAGTTAGGACTCTGTTTTCTCTCTTCTGTTCAGATCTTGTCAGGAACGGCCATAGATTGCACCACAGACTGCTCATTGTGTTTTAGCGACTCACAGGAGCAGACAGACCTCCCCTTGAAGTGATTATCCTTGTTTTGGACTACGTTCCCTTTGCCTACAGCCCGCCCTTCTTCTTGCCCATGGAAATTGAGGGAATTTTGGACACATCAGCAACCGTGTTTGCCACCATGGAATGTCAAGAAAGTGACTATGTTTTTAACCGGCCCCTGCTTAAACAAAGATATTTTGGCTTAAATTTTTTGCTAATAAATTTCTGATTAAGGCTAATCCTATTAGGGAACATGCAATTAGAAAGTTCTGAATTTACTTAAATCTACACCATCATGTTTTTTCTTGGCTGACTCATACAGCACTTTCCAAATGTTTTCTAACAGATACCACTTAGGGTTAAACTGAAACTTCCATTTGTAAGGTGGAAATCCAGATATCCATGTTATTAAGGAATTAGGCGCTTAAATTGTGTATTAATTTCTTCCTAAAGATACTAATTCAGGTAATACCTAGCAATTCAGGTAATTTTAAAAAACAATATTTTCATTTGGAAAAATCAGTGTATTCTAATGGAATGAAATTTTATATTAGTGTCTTATATTTCATTAGTGTCTTATAATTCATTCTATTATGTGTTGTCTACAGAGTTTCTGGCCTAATGCTATTTGGGGTTTTTTGACTGTTTGTTGAGTGAGGTCTAAAGCAAAGGAATGCCAAACTGCAAGACACAAAGAAAGGGTAAGATAGCAAATCCTGTGCATTTTGTCTTTCTTTACTCACCTTACTTTCAGTGTTAATGGTGAAGACTGTGTCCCTTTGGTTCAGAAGTTTACAGGAGTATGCAATGTTAACTGCTGTCTCCTGTTTGTCTCCTGTCAACACCCAGATTTTTATCCCAGCTTCTCGGAGGGACAGAATAGTGTCAGGTACTCCATCTTGCAGACGATCTTCAATCCCTGTTGCTCCTGGGCAAACAGGAAAAGAAAATAAATAATTTTCTTTTTCTTGGAAATCAGGTTGCTGTTTTCTTGTTTAAAAAAAGCTCTTTGCTTTCCAGTCACGCTCCTGAACTTTTTGAGAATTGAACCAAGGTTTTGTCCAACAAATAAACACACAGGCTCATGAGCTGCATTTGGATTAAGGTCTGAATGTGTCAACAATCAAGTTCTGCCTCTTCATTTTGCTCATTGCAAGAACAATGCATTTTATTTCTTCCTAATAATCCAAAGTGACAATGTGCTGGCAGAGGAATCGCACCATATGCATTTTAAAAATACCGCATTAAGTCCCATCAAAGCAATCAGAAAAGATGAACTTTGACTGTTTAAATGAATGCTGTCCCTATTGTCAAGTCAGATGCTTCAGCCATCAAAGGCAGAAGAAACAGTACAGTACATTTTCTTTTTGAACATGCACAAACTTAGAAGCAGATGCCAACACTCATCCTGATGATGTTGGGAAATCACCATCTGAATGTTACAATACTCCTTATCCCTTCCACTAGAGGTCAGTTTGAAAATGCTGTAGCCGTGGTACATTAAAGATAGATATTGATTTAGGCTAAGGGAACACTTTTTGCAAATTAAAGTGTGAAAGCACATAGAGCCTTAGTAATTGGCAAAGGTAACAGATTCTGACAAGATCTCTATTACCTCTTATGTGGTCTGCTTATGGCATTTACCATTATTACTCTAATTTTTTAAATCACTGCAGAGATTATGAGAAGCAATAATGTAAGCTATTGCTTGCAATTGCACAAATTTAACCAAGTACGATTGGGCACAAATTGTAGTCAGAGAAAAATGAGACTGAGACAACTCCAAAAATCAAAGTCATAAAGAACAAAATGTGTGCAAACAAAATAGAACAGAAAGCACTGAAGTGCTCCATAATTTAACAGAATGATGTTGTTAGATATGATGCTAATGAATGATGCAGAAATGTCAATCAACGTAAATTTGAATACTAAACATCTTTTTACAAAGTGCACAAAGCAAGCACAACAATGCAACAACAGCAGGAACTGAGCAGCAAAACGCCTACATGTTTAAGTTACTGGATTTTATAATACAGTTCAATTACCAAAATTCCCTCAGAATTCGTGCTCAAAACTGAAGTTAATTTATAGTATTTTATAGGCTTATCTACGGATATGGATCCACAATTGAACTGTGGGAACTTCATTATCTACTATGTCAGCTGAGCCACAGCAAGGGCTGATGTGCATGTTCTTTGCTCGGAGCACACAATAGTTTCAGTGCACTTTTTCAAAGTTACTGCTGCCCAAAATGCATGAGAACTTGTATAGACGCTATCGTTGGATTTTATCTCCCTAGCCTGGAGATTTCGAAACCACAGAGGAAGTCTTTTAGATATAAATTAGTATAAGCTGTTGTCTGCCTTATTGCCAAGACTATCACAGGAGAGCAAGTGATACTTCACGCAATGACAATTCTTATTTTTAGTTACCCAGCAGGGTGAGTTTGGTCTCCAGATGCTGTGCTGTCTCTATTAACAGCTCCTCTCTGTTGTCAATCGCAGCTTCTGCCTCCCGACGAAAATTGGCCCATTTTTGAAAGTCATCTTCATTCAAGACCTGCATAACACAATTTAAACAACGCTTATTTGAAATTTAAATAAGAGAGAAATGCCAACATTCTGGATCACAGAGACTTAACTCCTATCCAAACTGGTAAAGAACTGTGTAATCTTTAAAACATTGCTGACTTTTCCAAGAGAAAACTGCAAGAACAAGTAGTTTGTACAAATGACCTGCAGCCGAGACTTAAAAATATGACGTAGAGAAACTCTTGCTCACACAGCTCTTGCTTAGCTGAGAGCACACAGTTTCTGATGGCTGATCTACTTTTCTTCAGAGCCTGAATATGATCTATTTGTTGCACATTAACAACTTCTGTATGAAAGTATGACACTAAGATACACCAACTCAGGCTGAGAACAAGATTTTTGAAAGCTGAATGCTAAGCAAAAGAGAAAAAGGTTGGCTGTTCTGCAGACTCTTTGTTTCTTGCTTAGAAGCACTGTAGAGTAGGTCAGCTAGAGTTACCATATAAGAAACAGAAATAAATGTTTTGAGACTGACTAGAAATCCATCATTTGGTCACATTGAGGAAAAAGAGGCAAAAAAGACTCCAGACAAGACAAATAGAGGGACAAAAAGATGGGCTGTATCTGGCTGGTTGTCTGAAGCAGAATTATAATCACTATATTTTTCTAGTAATTCTATTGACATATACAGAACCTGGTGCCCTCCCACCTTCTTAGCTATGCATAGAGTTCTCAGTCCATCACGGGCATAGTAGTCCAAATGCTTCTGTGTTCTTTCTTTAATTCTTTTCAGTCTCTTCTCTGTGCTAATGTCACCTGTGAAACACAAGGAAAACATTCCATATATTAAGCACAGATAATTTTCGACCTAATGGCCTGAGATTAAAAAGGAGTGGGCATTAGAGAAAAGTGGATTCCATTATAATACCAAGTTCTTTAAAAGCTCAAAAGCATTGGCTGTGGAGAAGCTGAAGTCTTGCTAAAAATTCTTGTTTCCTTTAAGATAACGTTACTTGTGTGTTTGTTTGTTAATATTATAGCACTCTTGTTGACAACCTGAAAATCAATGGTCAGGCCCTTATGACAGTATTATTGCTGAGTACACAATCTACATGGGTTAGTATTATCAGCGAATTTTAATTATCCCATTCCATATTCTAAGCACTTCTGAGGTTAAATAAATATCTCAGTTCTGATCTGCAAGGACAATACTAGAGAAAGCTTATTTTGTTTTATACTTCTAATACCTAGATATAATATTTCCTGCAGAAAAGACTACTGCAAACTTCTTTGTTAGGAGACACAGCAGAAATAGCTCCCTGGCTAATTACCTTTGGCGGAGTCGTCCAGCAGGTCCATTATTACAGAGTCAGCGCCTTTTGTGTAGACAACAATCTCCTTGGTTAGAGGGTGTCTCACCACCACAGACATCCTTTTCCTGACTGAGTCAAATCCCAAGGTGTAGAGGATGTCAAAGGTGAGCAGTGTGCCCTGTGGCAGCTGCACGGTGACCTGCTCGGGTGTCCGGGACACGAGGATGAAGCTGTAGGCCTGGGCAGCATAGACAAGAGCTGCCTCATCTGGGCTCTCAGCCTCGTAACAAAACCCTGTGGGCAGAGAACTGTTAGTTGCAGACCGAAAAACTTCATCCAAGGAAGCAGTACCAATATCTGCGCTGCCCTGGTCCTGGAGTTCCTGGCCTCTGCTGCTGGCAGAGCGGTCGTTCTCATTGCAACAACTCTCCAGCACAACAAGAGGATCCTCGGTGTTCTTTGCACTGAAGCTGGCACCAAGCTGGGAACTAGACTGAGATGATGAAAAAGATTGACTAAGGCTTGCTAATTTTAGCCTTTGAAATATCTGATGAATTTTCTCCAGGGTGATTCCTGAAGGTTTTATTGGCGGTGGGATTGTGACCTAGAAATAAGAGAAAAATCAAGGTTAAAAACAAACAAATGTGAACTTCAAGAGCCTTCTCAAAACCTCTCTCTACTTTTCTACATCTAAATTACAATAATAATAACTGCAACTTCCCCTTTTCCCCTCTCCTGCCATTTAACTGTGGTGGAAGGATTCAATAGAGATGTCATATGTGAGATGGCATCCAAATTTGATGGTGATTTGTATCTCTACCTCTGAAGCAAAGATGTAATTAAGCCCTAGTAGTTCTGTCAATTGTCTGGCAGATCAGAGAAAACCCAGTGTGTTCAACAAACTTCTTACAGCATATATAATACAAAATCTAAAAGAACAACCGCAGACCCTGTGGTAGCCTTAGGTATTCATCAAACATAAGACAAGCTAGGAAGGGATACACAGGCAGGGAAGCAGTAGATATTACAGAAAAGGTAAAGGAACTAGAGGAGAGCTCTTAAACAAACAATTTTTCACCTTCAGTTTTCACTGGATACTACTCTATCTTGTTAAATGGAAGCATCATCCATTTTCCTCATGTATTTAAAGTTAGATTACCCTTTGTCTTGGCTCAGTAGCAGTGGAGACCAGAACTGTATTGCAAATGGCAAGAGCAAGAAAAAAGTCAGTAAATGATGTGGAAGTCTTCATATGTAAAAAAGGAGAAAAACTTTCAGTCTGGAGGGCAGCTTCTCGCACTCGCCTCAGCAGTCTGCTATCAGGAGTCACGTCCTTTTCCTGGAAGAGAAATTAGTGAGGATTATTTTAATTTACCCTTGTCATCAAGGAATAACTGGCAACTGCATAGACTTCTAGAATTTAGACCTAGAAAATGCTTTTTGTACTTGACATCTATGGAAGAATGATATCTTTCAAAAAGCTCCACAACTAGATAATTAGAAGGAAATGCATCTTCAAAAGGAAGATGATCTCAAAATTTTATTTCTTTTAAGAACTCCTAAAAATCAGAACAAACTAGGCTGTATCCCCTAACTTTGAAATTGCTGACTCCTGAATTAAAGGGCATTCTAGAAAAACGTATACTTGTGGTGTCCCAGTTCAGTGTGGGAGCTGAGAGTTATTTCAACAGAGAACATTTTATGCTTATGGTTTAGCTACAGCAGTATCACTTTTTGTCTCCAGAGCAGTTTCATTTTGCACCCAGAAAGGGAAGTGCTCTCAAACTTTTCTTCTTCAGTTTTTGTAATAAATAAATAAATAAATAAATACCCATTTACTTGTTCCTGAAATGTTTCTGTGATTTTATTACTGCTCTCTTTCTAATCAAACCTAAATTTGCAAGACAAACTACTTAACAATGTCACTTCACTACAATTTAATTTGAAGTAGAGCTATGGGAATATTACTTTTAATAGGAATTTCATGGTAGCAGAATCTGGTTTGAATTAAATTCAGGGCCATACTTTACAAGGAATTCCAAATTTAAAAGATGTCTTCACATGAGCCAACAGTTTTGCATGCCTTCTTTAAGGAACTGCCAAAGTTATTTAGCTGCTTTCTAGTTCATCTCAGCTATTACCCTTGCCTCATTCAACCTGGCACAGCTTTCCCAAGTTCTGTAAACATGCCACAGAAGCCACCCAAGCACCTTTTTGACTGAACTGTGCTGAGCTGAATGTTACATTCCATCTCTTGCTTGCTAAAGTGACAAGCAGTTCTTAAATAATCCTAATAACTGCAAATGAATCTACTGCTCATTTTGCATCTTAACTGAAATCCAAAGCTGGAGCCAGGCTTTGCACAATCTCTGCTGCAGAAAGCTCTGGTTCTTCTGGCTCAGTATTTTAATGCTTTTTTACTTCACGTGCAGGGACATATTTGCAGTATTGATGCAGTCCTTTCTCTAACAAATGAAAACATGCTAAGGATGAGCCTGATTTTCAGTTATCTTTTCAGGTCTCCTAAAAACAATCAAAGGCTGAAAAATTAAAGCTGCTGATTTTAGGCAACTATTTCACAATATTGCACTGCAGCAGTTCTGTGGGTGATGGGACTATGCCAATACTATGCTTTGTATATAGAACAATCCCAAATAGCTGAACAGGACAATTCCAATGAAGAACACATATGTGCAGGTACCACTGTCCAAACAGTTATGTCAAACAGTTATGTTGGGAATTCTATTAAATTTGAAACATGAAAGATTAGAATCTCAACAACACCTTGCACATTTTTTCATCCAATTTCTTCATGCATTGCCACAATTAAAATGAACATCACAAACACCAAATTACTACACGTGTATGTCAGCCACTCCTACCTGTCATCATCCCCCTCAATTTCTTTTTCATCTATATCCTCAATGTCTGCTGCAAGTTCTTGTCAAAAAGGACAATGCAATACTGGGCATTTCACTTCAGCAGCAACTTTCTGAACCCAAAAGTTTCCTCTGGAAAAATTGAAATTTGTCAGGCTAATTGTGGCCTCTGAGACAGGTTTTAAAAACCAATTAAAAAATCAATATTTATCAGAACAAATTTTTCCACATCTTCTTTTTCACATTAAGTGAAAATAGTGCTGACCTGAATTTTCAGCCTGAACATATTTTAAAAACCCTAACCAAGCAAAAAAGAAAACAATAAAACAGCATCAATGATAACAATCACTTAAATTTGCCACCTTTTCAACGTTAACAATTTTGTTAGTGAAAATGCTGATATAAAATGGCTAGTGCCATTCAATTTTAAGGTTTCCTCATTAACTTGATTGCATTTCTTCTACTTGATGGCATGAAAACCTGATGACCATGGGACAATGCAAATCTTTATTAAATGTTTCCAATAGCAAGGCACTACTTATTAGAACTATTAAATCTAGAAGGAAATGTACTGTCACTTTCTTAATTCATAAGAACACCTAAAGGGAGAGAGAGTGAATGTTAATTTTCTATCATGTTCCATTGTTGAAAGATGGATTTTTCTTACAAACCTCTGCCTGCTGACATACACACAGGTCTACAAACACACTCTGTATACCAGGAGTACTCAGGATGCTGCAGATTTGTAGCAGAGTAAAAATGCATCAGAAGAGGTGATGCAAGTTCCAAAGGGCAAGAACCATAGAGACACTGAAAAATTTATTATTCCCATTTTATTAATAGGGAATTGGCTCAGGTGGCAAAGGATACTACTATGTACTTACAGAAAAACTCACAGAAATCCCATATTCTAAGAACAGTAGGAGTTCTGAGTGGTACTTACTACTTACTTGAGGTAAGTAGGATCTTATAACAACTGCAGGAAATAAAGTTCTGAGAATTCTACATTCATTAGACTCTATTTTTTTTTTTTTTTTTTTTTTAAATTTCAAATCAAGATTTGGATGGGTTTTCCAGGCCTTTTATTTTAATTGGAATTCTAATTTTGAAAGTGTATGATGTTCTTTTAGTGTTCACAAAAGCCTTGTCTGAAATGTCTGTTAAAAAATTTTCAAGAAGAGCAGAACAGTCTGACTTTAATTAGGCTGTGTGTGAATTTGCGAAGTTTCAGACCCGAATTGCAACAGATTCTTCTCCCCCCTGACTGCAGCCTGCATGCTCCAATCGAGGACTCCGATTCTTTGTCTCCCCCTTCCCTCTCTTAGCTCCAACAAGGTGTCCTGGTTTTTGGACAGGTGAAAGCTAGAGCTTCCCTTGAAATGGAGAATGTAAACACCCTTCCCTCCAAATTATTATAATTCTGCAATTAAGGGCTTTCAGGCAAGGATTTAGGAATAGGAATGGCAGTTTTTTACTAAGAATATGAAAAAGAGGACTCCGATTCTTTGTCTCCTTCTTCCCTCTCTTAGCTCCAACAAGGCTTGGATTTCTCCTCTCTACCCACTGCCTTTCCACCACAAAATGCAACAGAAGGGATAACTGAGAAGGTGTTGGCTCAGTCTGGTACTCACGATGGGGCTGCTGAATGCCACTTGGGACTGGCTGCTGTCGCGTCGGCCGACTGACCTGTGCCTGGTGTGCCCCTGAAAGCGCGCCCGGTCGCTCTGGCACCTCCGCAGAGGTCTCACGGTACTGTGCTTGTGAGTGGCTGGTCTCTCAAGGTTCATGGGAGGAAGAGTGAAGTGCTGAAGTTTTGCAAAATCCTCATTGTCTAAATCCAGCTCCTTCTGTATTTTCAGTCGCCTGTCTGGAAAATTAAAATGGAAC
>VYZR01011338.1:725-12810 GCA_013400675.1 Oxylabes madagascariensis | reverse complement strand
CCTTTTATTTCTTCTTTTTCCTTTTACTTGGTGTCAACTTCACAGATTCTGTTACTTCAAAATACCTTGGGGTTTAACAGAGCCCAAGGCCCTAAAATGTCCTCATCAGCACATTGGGATGCCCCTTCTTCAGGGATTGGAGCCACCAAGCATCCTGACAGTTTGGCTGCCACTGGAGCAGGGCCAGACAAGAAGAGCCTTGTTTTTACCTGCACCAAACACCTCATTTATTCCACTTTTTATAACCCCTTTCCACCTCCCACACACCATGCTGCTTTCCAGAGGCTGCAGCAGAATTTCCCCATTCGCCAGAACATTTCTCTGCAGATTAAACCTCCTGTCACCTGCATGAGAACTGAGATTTGAAGTGAATGTTGTCAGTAATTACCTACTTCATGCAATTTTGTGATTATAAGTTCGGGGTGGGCTGTAATGATGGTCTTTTGTCACCTCCTGCACAACCCAGGATGACCCTTGTCCTGAATTTTTCCCTACCCAGTGGTGCCTCTGAGTCACGCTGAGCACCCAGAAGAAAACAACCCAATTTTGGCTTCTAGAGATGGGGAATCCTACATGAATCATCCATAACTCAAATCTTCGTGAGGTATCTCATAGTTATCTATTTCCATCATTAAAATTTTGAACTGTGCTTCCAGTTTTGTCTGATTTTTCATCCAGATTTGTCTGGATGTTGTAATTTGTTATATCTCCTTTTGCTATGCAAAGGAGAATCTCATTCCTAAGTGAGTTTTCTTCAAATTTCAAGTTGATTGGCCAAACACTGTTTTAAAGTAAAATTTAAGAATATTGGGCAGCGTCTGATGACAACATGGGCAAAATATAGAACATTTCCATATTAGTGCTTTGTCCTCAGCAGTGTCCATTCCAAAGTCAAATAGTGATGCTGGAGAAGGATAAAAATTCTGCAAATGTGTGAGCCAGCATTCATCTACTCTTCTGATTTAAAGAGTCACCATTTCCTGAACTCTGAAAGCATCATAAAATAAAACATTTCTTGGATGTTCTCTGACACGAGCAAATCTTTCTCAAAGTCAGTGGGAGACTTTCCACTTCTATTAGTGGGCATTTTGTCAAGTTCTGACTTTTTTTTGGTAAGTGAAGCTCCAAATCCTACAATAATTTGAAGTTTATTGCCTATGAAAGAGAAAAGCAGCCAAAAAAACCTCCTAAATAAATGTATGGAAAAGAAACAGCAAAACAAGGTTTCCCCAAACAGCATTCACTGGTAACAATACAGCTTTGTGACTGCTGTCATTTTTTAATGTATTTCCAAGAAAAAACTAAAGGAAATATATGATTTGTCCACATTCCTGCCAAGAAGGCAGTTCCCAGAGTATACATCTAATGACAGCATCACAGGAAGAAAACTTTTTCCCATCCTTTTAAGCTCCCTGTCCACTGCAAAAAGAACATCAGCAGGAAGAAATCCCACACAGAAGGGGCTGGGGGTAAGGACGCGTCTGATGGAAGTGAAACAATTCTTTGGAGCTGAGCTGGTTTGAAAGGGCTCTGGTGAGCAGCTCGTCATCTACTGGAGATTGCCCAAATCCAAGGTCTCACTGGAGCTCACCAAAATAGGCTGTCCATGGATTCAGCTGACAGGACAGTGCCAAATATCTGCCCCAGAGGAATTCCTCAGATCTGCTGAGATCATGAGGTTTTTTTCTTGGTGTTTTTTTTTTGGTTGGTTTTTTTTTTGGGGGGGGAGAGTTTGGTTCTTTGTTTGGTTGTTGTTTGTTGTTTCTTTCTTTCTTTCTTTCTTTCTTTCTTTCTTTCTTTCTTTCTTTCTTTCTTTCTTTCTTTCTTTCTTTCTTTCTTTGTTTTGTAGGTATTTTTTGGGGCAAGGAGGCAGGAGTATTTTGTTTTTTCCCCCCCAGCTGGAAATGGAGAATTTTATTTCTTTAGAGGGAGAATTTGCAGGAGGACAGGTTACCCGGGCCCTTGGCCATCAAGCAAAGCCAGGCTCAAGCTGCTCCACAGCACTCAGTGGAAAGTGGCAGCGATTCCTGGCTGGTGGGAGATTAAAGGTGATTTGAAGTGATGCGAGGACCACCCCTGATGCAGCATTTCCAGCTAAACTGAAGTAGAAATGTCTGCTATAAACAATGAAATAGATGTAAACCTCCCTTGTACTTAAAATCAGGCTTGAAAAAAGTACTGGTGGAAGAAGAAATACCCACAAATCAAAAGTGGCAGAGGATAAAAGGTGGATTTTGGAGAGGCCTGAACAGGAGGGCTCCTATGGAAGGGCAGACAGAGCACAGCCATCCATGAGCTCACAGGAACTTTCTCCCCAGCAAGGGAAGACTTAAAGAGCCAAATAAGTCCATGAAATTCACACAGGGCCTTCAGGGATGGAAGAAATATTACCTGAAGAGACAAATTCCCCAATCAAGACCACAAAGGCCCTTAAAATTATCACATGAGTTGGTTCAGACTCTCTGGCAGGGCTTGTACAGAGCAGCAGGAGCCTCAGTGTGGGAATCTGATAAATCACAAGCCACTGCTGTGCTGCTGATGCATAGAAAAGAGATCCATCAGGGACCAGTCAGAATCTGTCCAGGACAGATTTGTGCTGAGACATGACTGTCTGACCCAGACTGGACCTTGGCAATGGCCTCTGCAGGGTGTTGGAGAGAGGGGAGCTGCCAGGAATTGTGCTCTTGATGGAGATTTCCTGGGGGGAAACTGGAGAAATCATTCTGCTAAACTGGTGGAGCCCAGTTGTTCCTGCATGGGCTTCCTCAGGAGTTGCTGTTTCTGCCCTGCTTTTGGTTAAACGCTGCAAAAGTGCTTCCTAACTCATGGCAAAGAGCTTTAAACTGAGTGATCACCACTGAGTCACTCTAAGTAACACCGTGGCTTCCAGTGTCAAAAACGATGTAGAGCTGGAGGAGTCAGAGCTTGAAGGGCTCAGTGACAGCTATGATCAAGGGCGTTGGAATTTCTATTAGTAAACACAAAAAAAATGCTGTCAAATCTACCACCCTGCCAAAGAGAAAGGTCTCCTCCCTGTCCCACATGGATATCTTAGTGTGGCAGAATCGAGGGGGCCGTAACAAGTGTGGAAAAAGGGGGGCAAAAGCAACAGAGGAGCATCTGGGAGGCTGGGGAGAGGAGAGGCGAAATAAGAACTGTCGAAATTAACTCAGATGGAAGTTTCGATGAGGAAAACAGTCTCAGATGTTTTCCAGCCACAAACACGGAGAGGGAAGGAGTGTTTGTGGTGCAGTGAAAATGGAGCAGGAATCAGAGAACTGAGGGTTGCTCCAAGCCTGTCGCCCCTCCCCGGTGCCCAGCAAAGGGCTGCTGCAGAGCCTGGGGTGGAAAATGAGGAGAGGATGTGGAAAGGATGGAGCTGAGAGGGAGTCACAGCCACAGCATCACATGGGGAAGTCGAGAGGGGTGGGGAAATCTCCCTGCTGGGGTTTGGAAAGCATTTGAGAAACTGCACATCAGGAGTGTGGATTTGTAACCCCTGAAGGTGCAATAACTGCATTTAGGGAATGGAGCAAGGAGAACAGGACAGCTAAGGCACTGTCAGGTCACTGAATCTGAATTGATAACAAGGCAAGCTTTCAAAAGCACTTTTTCAAGAAATATTAAGACACTGTGAATCAGGCTTTGCTTCCATTCCTGTTTCTTCCAAGAAATGGGTCCCAGCATTTTTCTGGCAGGACATGAATCATTCTGCCCACCCTCAAAAATAAAAGCCAGTCCTGTCTGGGTGGAAAGAAGAAAGCCCCTGGCACACAGAGCTTTCCTTCCTGGGCATCCTCTGGGTAACACACTTGGAGTCTGAGCCGCCATTCATTTTTGGCAAATGACTAATAGTGACTTGCAAAATTCACTACTATGTTTTTTATCACGGCTGCTCTGGGAATATGTTTTTGGCACTCAAAGCACTGCTACCATCATGACAAAACCAATTATGCTAGTTAAAAAAAAAAAAAAAACAGGCTGAAAAGATATAAGGTTATTGCTGGGCTAAAGGCAGGGGAATTACTGAGATGAGTTGTCTACAAAATAGCTTAAGAGAGTTGATTTTTTGTTATGACATCATGAGTTAGGCTGGCTCGATTATGATGAGTGATAATCATGACAAAAAGTGCTCTAGCTATGGCCTTGGGAGATGAAAATTGAGGGGAGGAATTAGTGGGGGGTTGAGGGGGGAAAAAAAAAGCAATAAAATTAAGTCATCTTCAGTATATATTAAGCCAATAGAAATTGGTTAAAATTACAGCGTGCTAGTGGAGTAGCATGAAAATTAACTCCCCAAAAGCAGGACAAGGATTATCTTATGGTGTGCATCTGTAAAAAGTCAGGCATCCTGAGGGAGGATTAGGGTTTAAAGGGGTCCTGGCAGTGCAAAGAACCCAGAAAAAGTGAATCTGCCTGGTCCCCAGGCAGAGGCACATTTCGGATTGGAACTGCATCCTCGAGTCTTACCCTCATCACATAGCACTTTCCAGAGATCCACCTAACATCACTATAAAACTGAAGGATTTTTATGCCTCCTTAAGTGCTCAGAATCACATAGACCTGGTTGTCAGAAATCTCTCCTTTTTCTCCTGAATTTCCTTATTGTAAAGCTCAACCTGGACTTTGGGTGACCTCCTGACGCTGTCCTTAGGATGCTGCAGAACTGTAATATCCTCACCACCTCCTTTTTGCTTGGATAACCAATCCAGCACCTCCCAGTTCCTTCTCATCACTCGGTCCTTCCCTACCCTGGGTCTCTGCGGGCTGCTGAGCATCATCCAGGTGGAAAAACTGACCCCTGCAGGCTCCCTCTGCCCTGGAATTAGGGGGCAGCTGGGCGCTGAGAAACCGCCTCTGAGAAAAGGGCTAAAAAACAAATAAAACCCTGGAGAGAGCCAAGGAAAACTGGAAGCAAGGAGATGATTTGTGCAAATTTTAAATCGAGCAAGTTTCGGGAGGAGGCTCGGGTTACGTTTGGCGGGCAGGGAGAGGCAAACTCCATCACAACAGCTGCGGCTTCGAGGGAGCACGGACACGGTTCTGTCCTGGCTACCTCTGTGCCACCCTCCACACCACGGGACAGGCAGGCAAATGGATCCTTTCAGGTTTGCTCTGTGCTAAAATGAAGGCGGGAAAGCGCCAGAATATTTGAGTTTTGCCTGTCAATCCCGGGCTGTTGGAAACAACCGAGTGTTTGTGACGGGCACGGCAGGGCAAGGAGCAGCCTGCCCTGCTCTTGGCAAAGCCTCCGGTCTGGGAGCTCCAATTTTACCTGGGGGTTGCACACGAAAGGAAAACACATTTCTGGGCCTTGCAGGACGTTTTTTTCCGGAGCATAGGTGGAGGGCGAAGGCACATCTCCCCTGCAGACCACCCACCACCTCCTGACAGCCAGCGCTTGTTCTCCCGCTGGTGTCTTCGGGACACCCCGGCGTGGCCAGGGACCAAGAGCAATTTGGAAGCTAGAAAAACATAAACAGCTGCGGATTCAGAAAACAAGAGATAGAGATTTTTGTGATAGAGCTGTCGCTCCAAAGAGTGAGACATAACTATGAAGTCAAAATGGAAAACCTGTCTGGCTCAGGAGCATGGAAAATGCGCTGAGGGCAGGAGTTATGCAATGTGGGAAGATGTTTATCCCTTCTGGGGTTTTTTCACCTTTTCTTTTTTTTTTCCCCGAAAATTGAAGATGAGAGTTAGAAAATGGGCTGCTGGGGGTGAGAGAGAAAACAGGGACACTTCACATCTGGGGCTGCCATTTCAAAAGCGTGACATGGTGTGATGACACTGGGGAAGATTTTAAAGGATCCTCTGGTTTGCTCTTCTCTGACAACTTTCAAGGAAGATTCAGATGAGACAGCGGTGAGGGAAAAGGGGATAGACCCTCTCCCACCCAACAGCTCCTGGATATCAGCAGCTCCTTGGTACCAACGCTAACGGAGTCAGGGCTCAGTTCAGGAACAGAGTCCGTGCCACACCTGGCGTCATTGGAAACCTCTCCTGTCTCCACACTCAGCAGCACCTCAGAAATGCCTTTCCTAGGAGTTTAAAACCAAACCCAAATGCTGCTGCCTGTCCAAATCCAGAGGAGATGACAGCCGAGAGGTTCGGGAAGGAAAGTCGGGAAAAGTTCACAAGAAACGCTCGTGGGTGGTAGAGTGATGTAACCCTTTAGGTAGCTCGCAGCATTTTGAGGTCAGCCATCCATTAATTTTCCATTAAAAACCTGGCAATCTGCACCTGAGCATTGCAACATCCGATTTCTGTGCGCCAGAGAGGGTGTGTACCCACGGCTGCCCCTGCACCCTGCTCCCCTGGGGGCACAGGAGCTGCTCTGGACGTCCAGAGCCAGAGTTCTTGGGAGAAATGAGTCAACACTCACACCAGAGGCACATTCCAGCGTCCAGGAAAACAGCTGAAACCTTGAGTGGTCTTGCAACATCCAGCCACTCAACAGAGTGAAGCAACCGCTCACATGAGCTGGTCTTCAGCTCATTTCAGCCACACTGCAGTGCCCAGGACCAGAGTTTGTTCCTTCACGGTTTACGGGTGCTGAGTGACCACCAGTGACCTCTCCCAGTCCACCTGTGGGCAGTGGGCTGTGTGCTGGGCACCCCTAAAATGCAGAAAGAGCCCTCTCTGTCTGCTGACAGGCATTTCAATCTTCCCTTTGCAGGGATGCAAAGCTGCTGCCCCGGGAGGAGGAACCACCTCCCCATCCTCCACGCCGTGTACACAGAGACAGCAGCAACAGGAGATTTGCTTTTCTGACACTTCAACAGTTACATTAGATTTGCCTGGGTTTTTTTCCTTTCTCTTGCAAGCCTGAAAAATGTTTATGGTCTAAGGAAAACATATATTAAAAAAAAATCCAACAAAACCTAGCGAAAGTGAGCATAATTTTTCCATGCCAAGGAGGGAGGTTTTTAAAAAATTTTAAGGCAAAATTTTTGTAGCTACAGTGGTACATTTATACTGCAGAAAAAGTGGTGAAAAACAAACATTTCAGAGGTAAAAGCAGCTCAGCCCTAGCAGGTGTTTTATGATGTTAACAGAGCCAAGTGAGGAAAACAACTCTCCATTACAGATGCAATTATCTGTTTGAACTGAAAACACAGACTTTGGAGAAAAAACAGCAAAACGCTTGACTTCCAAAATATTTAACTTATTTTGAGCATTTGACCAGTAGGAGGGAGCAAAGCAGGGACAAAACCACTCGTGCGGTGCTTCCAAATGTACATATACTATTCACGCTTTTCATAGCTGAGTGGTTAACAACAAAGACAATCACATTCTTGCTACAGCTGATTAAACAGTTGATCCCACGGACCCCAGGCTTCTCAGACACGGTTGTTTGCTGTAAGCAGAACCAGCAAAACAAAAACAAGGCTGAAGTGGAGATGTTCATCTGCCGGGGCTGGGGTTCAGGACAGCAACCGCAGCCAGAGTCCTGCATAAATACGAAACACGTCCTGTTTACACTAAAATAAATGCAATTTAGCCAGAATTTTACAGGGCTGGGAATGTGGAGGTGTGGTTATATTTTGTCGCTGAGCCGGGATCCGAGTTGTGCCTCTCCTGCTATCATCAAAGAGCTGAGGTTGCCAAGTCCCATGCACAGGACTCCTGGATCCCTGCTTTGTTTATGGGTTAATGTCCCAGTGTTCAATCCATGTTTTCTTGGCTGTACATAGAGTGTCCCACCAGCCCAGCTGGGCAACTTTAGACAATGTCTTAAGCACACAAACAGCTCTCCATTTGGAAAAGCTTTGATTCCCGTTGAGCCTGTGAATAAACACATCACCCAAGAGTCCATTCCCCATCTACAGCTGTTCCCATGGGGCTTCCCGAATTATGTTACATGGAATATCTGACTTGTGGAGAAATACGTCCCGTTGAACTTAAATGATCTGTCCTTTCAGCAGGCATGCACTCGTTCCTACTTACATACCACAAATTCCTCTCAAAATTATTTTACATCCAGCTTTGTTTTGCGTTTTTGGAAGCACTGAATGTTGTCTCCTTAATGTGCCTTTGCGAGAAACAATTGCATTTGTATTGGCAATCCTTTTTTCTAAGATGTTACTAAATCTCCAGTCTTCTCCCTGTGGAATGACAAGTTGGATAAATAAGAAAGCTGGCTTCTCACCACTTTTTTGCAAAAGAGGAAAAAAATGTACTTTACTATGTGGCATAAGAGACAGTATTTCCACATAGCAGCAACCCTCTCTCTGGAAAAAAAAAAAAAATCCTGCAAGCCTTTCACATTTTAGCTCAAGCAGAGTATTTGCTCCAAAGCAAAAATGCACAAAATGTTCTAGAACTGAGTCCACATTAGATATTCAATATTCATTAATTACTTTTGCCCCTGTATCATTTTTATTACAGCAAATCTGAGACCTGAACCCAGCTGACTTTTTTTGTATCTCCCCAGTGGTGTAAGGACTATTAAAAAAACCATTTCCCATATGGATAAAGGAGCTGCAGTAAACTGAAAAGTTGACGAAATGAAAAAAAACAAAACAGGAGAAGCAGTGAGGGAGAGCTGTGACCACCACAGAGCTGGAAACTTGGAGGACGAGACCTGAAACAACGTCCCCTTGCAGGAAGCATGTGGAATTTGGAGAAGACCTCCACAAGCACAAGATTAATATCCCTAATATATCTCATGTTTTTTATATATATGTATATTTGAGAGCAATGTTTTAACCCTGGAAGAAATGCCATGTTTCATTTCTTGGTGTGTTTGGTGAGGGAACTTCAGCAAGGGTGAAGGGATTCGTTCTTGGCCTTGTACTCACTAAACCAAGATCGAGTTGGTCCTTTCAAGGCTTAGACTTAAACCTGAGAGAGGAGTCTGTTCTACAGGTAATAGTCACCCACCACCCAGGGCCATGATCTGTAGGGTCTGGTGTCCTGGGGTTTGTGATTACTGGAGTTTTTCCATAGTTAAATGCCTCTGAAGCTGCAACTCCGTTTCATATTTAGCTAATGGAACCAACTGGAAATATTCACGTTGACTCCCAAGGGCCATGCCTCAAAACATAATGTATTAATGGAATAAACCACCCTGTTAAATCACCAGAAGTCATGGACAGACTCATTCCTCACCCCTAAGCCCTTGTCCAGATGACACAAACTTCTCTGTAAGGGAGGAGCAGGAGGAGTTAATCCAGGGACTAAAATCTGGGCTGCTGAAACGCAAATTGCACACTCCCTCCAAACAAACACCTCTGGATGTGGGAAAAGGAAAAATCAGAGCATGGCCCCCAGGGTCAGACCAGAATGATCCTGTGACACCCCTACAGCAGCCAAATCCTTCCCTACCTATCCCAGAGGGTTCTGGCTACATAGGTATTAAGGAATGTGCAGGCAAGAGAAGGCTGCCACGGCTCATTAGAGGGCGAGGATGAGAAAAAGAAAATAGAATCAGAGCATCATTTAGTTTGGAAAAGACCTTTGAGATCATCGAGTCCAACCCTTAGCCCAGCACTGCCAAGTCCACCACTAACCCGTGTCCCCAAGTGCCACATCCACAGGTTTTTAAAATGAGCTTACTCTGGAAAAGGTGGATTTTGCTGCCTGGGATACATCTCCATACACTCAGCCCAGCTCGGAGCTAGAGAGCCCTGCAGCTCTTGGAACCTTCTGCTGCAACTTTCCATCCAAAAGCTCCACGTGGACTCACTTGCAAATGGCAAGAGATTAGAGAACTTCCCGTCATCATCACTTATTCACCAAAAGTTTGGAAAAATCTTGCTTTCCGCAGGAAAAAAAAAAAGGAAAGGGATCGGATCTTGAGGGAGGGGGGAAAATAAAATGTTTATGGTGTGCGTTACCTAAAAAAATAATTCATATGATGAATCTTTATCTTAAAAGCCCTGGACTAAAAACAAATAAATGAATCATTGAAATTATTGTGGAAACAGGCATGTTTCATGTTATTTATGTGTTTAATGTTCCTTTTAGGGTTAGGTTTTTTCCTTCCTCTGAAGAAAGGCAGTTTTCTTAGCATTGCTGTGAATACCAATGTCAAATTCTATTTTAACGGTGTTCAGTGATGCATGAACATCCCAAAGGCAGAATTTTAAAAACACTAAAACCATTTGTTAAAGAGCAACTAGACAAATTGAGCAGTTCCCTTTCCCTGCAAGCTTTAGAAAGACAGGTCAAAATATGGTTCCACGTGGGGAGTGCCTGAGGAATATTTTTATTAACTTTACCTGAACTTTGGATCAGACCCACAAGAGTATTTTTCTGTTGGCAATCAGTCTTTGTGAACAAAATTATTGATAAGATTATAAGGAACCAAAGCACTTATTAAATGGCCTGGGGTTTTCCACCCGGACAATGTGGTACATTCTCCAGAGACCTTGAAGGTGCCTTGAGGTGGGGGACGCCTTGTGCAGCAACAGAGCAGCAGTGATGGGACTCCAGGAGCTCCTAAACAAAGGCAGAAGATCTCCTTCCTGGTCTGTTTTTTTGTTTTTTTTTTTTTTAGGAAAGGAAGAAGTGAAGGGAAGTCTGCTATGAAAACAGAAGGAGCTCTCTCAAGTCCAGCCGTGTCTTTTGAGAACATCAGGTTTCCTTTCACCAAGACAGCAACCTCATATTTGCTGGTTCCTTCAAGGTAACCTGACCCAATTGTTCCAAGGACATACCTCTTCCCTCTTCTGATATGATATTTCTGGCCTCATCCTTGTGTATTAGCTATCAAAACAGGAATTTTCTTCCTTGATTCACATCTTCTCACCTCCTCTCTTTTTTTATTTCTTTTCCTTTTCAATCCATGTAGCATACCAAGAGTACAATTCCATTTATATCTGTGCCTCACCTGACCTCCAGCCCAGCAAGGGACTCACACATAGGCCTAATTTTAAGCACACAATTAGCATATGTGATTTAATGGGTGCATTTCATGAGTTTGAAATTACATATACTCTAGAGCAGTGCTGGTTCAGGGGGTATATTCCTGTATTTATGTTGTAGCTTCAAATTCTTCATAATTACGTTGCCCCTCCTGCTTTCTTTAGATATTTCCATCTTTCCTCTGTGTCAGGAGAAAAACTGTCTTTTCACAGTTTGTTCACCAGTTTATGATAACACAATCTCCACGGCGTTTCCCTTGGCAGCAGGCTTTGGACTGAAATTATTTAATGATCTGATTGTTAATTGATTATGGCTTGTGGTTATGTGCACTTGGTGTCCCATGGAAGATGAACCCACCAGAGCTGAAGAAACCCATCCTTTCCTAGGATAAGGAGTCCATATTTCTAAGGACTGAAGAACACACTCATTTCCCTCTGTTGCCATTATTCACCTGTGATGTTCCTCCAAGGAATACCTGCAGGGAGCTAGCAGGATTTTCCCTCAGCCAGTCACCACAGGCTACGTCTTTCCCACAGAGTTATTAGAATTCATAATTCTTTTACTACTTTTTTTTTTTTTTTTTGAGGCAACAGCAGGTTTTCAAAAATACATTTAATATAAAAAAGGAAAAATCAGTGGTAAAAGTGTTTTAGGAAGTGGAGGTGATGGCTTACTGATTCTTTTCCATGTAGCAGGAAGACATGTGGTTCTAAAGAAAATCAAAATACAGATTAAAAAAAAAGCTTCAAGAAAATCGTAAAAAGAAAATAAATGAAATAAAATTAAAATCCCAGTCTCCCCAATAAGGTAAATGAGGGAAATGAATGCCACCTGGGCTGCAGCAGGTATTGGCCTGCTTGGATTTTCCACAAGAGGAAAAGAAATTCACTTTTCTCCCCTCCTGTGTCCCCACTTTTCATCCGTCTTAATTTGGTCACGTTATTTTGTCAGCCATCTGCCCAGCTCCAAGTCAAATAACCTTCCTCGTCCTGCCTTCTGCAGGATAAAACAGACCCAAGCCAGGGAATACAGAGTGTGGATCTGAGCTCTCCTGGCACTGGGAACGGATAAACCCGAGTTTAAGCCTCGCTCAGTTCAGGTTTGTAGGTCCTCCCCTTTAAAAACCTGCTGAAACGCTTTGAGTAGCTGAAATTAGCCTTGTAAAAACCCTGCTGTCGTGCCCAAAAAAAGCCACAGAACCTTGATTCCCACT
>VYZR01011268.1:1260-14345 GCA_013400675.1 Oxylabes madagascariensis | reverse complement strand
AACATCAGATAAATGAATTATTGCCCTGGCAGTGCCACACAGGCCCCAAGGAGAGCAGAAGCAGCACTGATGGGGCACAGGCAGGAGGTGGCAGTGCCAGCAGAGCCCCCCAGGCCTCACCTCGTCGTAGTGGCTCTTGGCGAAGAGCAGGGCGCAGAGCTCGCCGTAGAGCGCCGCCTTGTTGGCCTGCTGCCCGTGCTTGGCCAGCTTGTCCATGTAGGACTGGGCCAGCTTGAAGGTCTCCTCGCCCAGGTGGTACTTGCAGTTCCCGTTCCGGACGTGCAGCAACCTTGGGGGATGCAGAGAGAGCTGCTGAGGGAGCTGGAGAAGGCTCTGCAGCAGCAGCAGGGATGTCCTGGGGGCACTCCCAGGGGAGCTGTGCCAGCCCAGCAGAGCTGCCCTGCCTGGGCTCACTCGCACACAGCCGGGCACCGGGCAGGGATTTTCCCTGCTGGAGTTTTACCTACTGACACAGTTCTGCACTGAACCGCTCTGGCGTGGTGCCTTGGGGTGTTATTTTCCATAAAATTCCTTCTTCCCGATGCTGATGAGATTCCATTCCCAAAGCCCAGCCACACACAGCCTGAAATTCCTTCCGCCTCCTTCCCAAAGGGTGGAACTTCAAGCAGCCTCAGCAAGTACAACACAGCTCATTTTGCTTTTCCCCCAAACCCTGAGTAGCTCCAAGTGGGCCTTTTTGTGCTTAGGGGAGGTTGTCACACAAGATTTAGTCACATCCATTCCACATGAGATCCAGCTCCCCCAGGAGAGACCATTTTACTGACCACAACAACTGCTCTTCCCTCTCCTCCCCTGCTGCCTTCCCATCTCAAGGATCAACACCCAATAACACTCAGCACTGGTGAAACCTACTCTGGAGAAGTTACAGTTCCAGCTTGTGGCACTTATTATAAATAAAAGTAAAGAATTTGTGCACTAGTGCAGGCTGATGCTCACTGGCTTTACGAAGGTGCATTTGGAATGGGTGTGTTTGGATATTCCAAGCCCCAAGGGCAGAGCTGGATTCCCAGCCAGGGCAGCTGCTCCTGCTCCATGGCAAACACCTGCCAGTGAGCAGACACGGAATTGTGGTGAATTAACCTCCACTGCTGGCAATGGGCCATCAGACAGTGAGTAACAGAGACTGAAAACACCAGGCAAGGCTTGGGAAATCAGGGCAACAGCACAGGGAGGGAACCGCACGGAGGGAAGGGAAGCAGAATGTGAAGCTGCATTGCAAAGAGGCTCAAACTCTATGTGGGTTCATGTACAGGAACAGCATTTCAGTCCTGATTTGATACATTGGGACAAAACTTCCAACCAATTGTTCAAGGGGAAGGAGTGAACAGTGAAGGTTTTGCTTAATTTATTTTCTAAACCTGTTTCCACTTGCTCCAAGTAGAGATTTAAGCTACTGTAGCCATTAATAGTAGTAATTAATACTATACAATAAACACCTCCAGTAATACAGTTCAGAACTCAGAACTTCAATCCTAAGAACTCAGCCTGCCCAACATTATCCCTCAGTTTCCCACCCAAATGCATCACCAAACTCAAACAGTAACAAGAAAGGAAATAAAGTTCCCATTTCCCCAAGCAGGGCGTGAAGGCGAGCACATGACAGATGTGCATTTGCTGCACAAAGAGAACATCAAAAGAAAAGCCCTTCAAAACCCTGCAAAAGCTGCACAAACTCCAGCTCCCCAGTGGGAAACAGCACCGTGGCTCTACAACAGACAGCAAAAAGCAACACCCAAGTTTTTCCTTCAATAAAGCCTCAGAACCAAAGACCAAGAGCATTGTGTGCCTGGTCACAGGAACATTCCAGCAACAAGAGACAGGAATTATAAAGAAATGAGAGAAGAATCAAACAGTTTTCCTAAAGAGAAAAATCCATTTTGCCAACACCACTCAGCTGGGAGCTGCTCTGCAACATCCAAACCACAGAGCCCAAATCCCATGTAATGGAATAATCATTGGGGATAGCACTGCAATTTAGATAAGCTCCTGGGAAAGATCATATCCAGTGTCTGGATGCTTCAGTGATAGTGTCTAGAAACAAAGAAATCTCCCCAAAACCGAGCTAAACCTAAGCCAATCCTCTAGGATAAGCAGAGTTTATGTGATCCAGTTCTGAGTAACAAAAAATCCTTTATTAATCCAAAGGAATCTTAGGAGATAAAGCCAAGAGGAAGAGAAAAGGCCTCAGGACGTTTATGCTAATGGCTCTGAACCTCCTTTGATGTCTGCAATAACAGCTTTTGGGGACTAACCTCCCCCTACAAACTCAGTCTCTCAGAGCCAACACAGCTGCTTAGGAAGTCTAAAACCACCAGAAGAAAACAACCCAAGAACCAGCCAAATGTGCAACAATGAAGTGGGAGAACCACGTACTTGTGTCATGCATTTGTACCTTATTGTTTAACACAGAATAATGAGAGAAGGCAAACCAAAAGGAACACCACACTCCCAGGAAAGCAGGGTACAAGCTCAAAGAAACCTCACACCTTCCCAACTTCTCCACAGAATTTCCTACTGCCAGGACAAGGAAACATCAAGTTGTGCTTAAATAACACAAAACTTCACAGGATTTTAAACTCTGTTCTATTAATAATGCAACGTACTAATTCAGCTCCCAGAGATTTGACTTGTTAGCTTTAGAGCAAGAGCTGGCACTTGAAGAAAGTGTGGTACTTTCAAAAGCTGGACTTGAATTTTGTTTTCTTAAAACTCCCTCTAATTCCAGTGCAAGCCAGCATGAGAGCCTCCTGCAGGGACCAGGTGGTAACACACAAAGTTTATTCTCAAGCTGAAAGGCAGAAAACCGAGCATAGAGCATAAACAAAGATTTAGATTTTACAGATTTAGCCCTTCTCAAAGTGTTTGACCTTCTTTCAGACTGACACTGAGAGCTGAGGAGATGCCAAAACATTTCCCATTCCCCCTGCTGCCCAGAGGGGTGATGTCCCAGCAGAGTTCCCCAGGGAACAATGGATGTCTCTACCAAACAGAGCCAACACACCAGGCCACAAGAGCTCATTCTAACACAGGATGCTTTCTTCCAGCACAGAATGAAAATCTCCTTTCCACAGCTATGGTCCAGCAGAGACAGTTCCCTTTTTTCCCTCCCTTTCTTTCCCTTCTTTTCATTTCTATTTGGAGAAGGTGACAGAGTTATTTTTAAGCAACTTCTCCAGCTTGCCAAAGAGCCTGATACAAGGAGAAAACTTTTTTTAGATTAATTAGGAGGCAAAGGCCCAAGCAGTAAGTGTGGCTCTCTATCCATCCTTCCCCAGCTCTGGGAAGCTGGATACGTGTGCCCAGGCTCCTGGCATCATTTCTGGAATGCTGGCCAGCAGAAGCAGGCAGAGCAGCATTGCCATGGCCCTGGGGCTGGCACAGGACATCAGCAGCTCTTGGCAAAGCCTCTCTGCTCTTCGTGTTTGCCCAACCATGAACAAGATGCAGGGCTTTATTTGGAGCAGCTTTCCAAACAAGTTTTGCTCTAGATTCAGATAAATACAGCACATGCTTTGTTCTTTGTTACAGCAGCTAAAAAAAAAATAAAAATTCCTGCTTTAACTCTGTACCCATGGGCACATCTGGAGTGTGCAAAACCAGGCTGGTTCATGGTGAGAGCAACAAAACCCAGCCAGCTCCTGCCTGCAGCTCATCACACCTCGACACACAGGGGGAAGAGCAACAGAGGCCTCTGTCAATGAAATGTGAACCTCTGCAGGCCCTGGGGAACAAGGCAGCTTCAAAACTCCAACAGGAAAAAAAACAAAACTCTTTTCCAAATGTTTTCAGCTGTGGCAAGAGGTGCCCACAAGAATTGGACACCCAGATCTTTACCAGGCCCAGAGCTAAGCACTCAGCATGGAGCAAGAGAACTTCCTAGAATCAGGAAAGGTAAGTCTTGCCTTTATTTCTGCTCAATTGTATTTATATTGTTTGCATTTGGATTTGGCAAATTCCCTTTGTAGTAAACAGAACTTCAGCAAAGTCCAACACAGAACATTCCTTCACGTGCCAAAATCCTTGGGAAAACAAGAACTGCTGGACCACTCTTATTATCCAGCAGTGTTACCCACAAGAGATTACACAGGACAGCAAAACATTGGTTTTTTTAATCCATTGTACTGTGCTGCCAACTTAGAAGCTGAAAATCCAGGGATTAGTGTAAAACAAGCACCTCCTGATCTTCAGCTCTAGCCAGGAAAGCGTTCTGGTGCAGCAGAACACTGAAGGAGCAGCTGGAGCTGGATGGCTCCAAGGTTTCCCGGGAATTCAGGGAGAGCTCACCTCACACAACACTCCACAGCACGGAACCAGTGCAGGATCTCATCGTGGAGGGTGCACAGCTGAAGGCAGGAAAGGAAAACCTTCTCAGCGTCACTGTACCAGCCTGCATCTGACAGGAACCCCCCTGCAAAAATCAGCAACAGCAATTTGTAGAGAAAAATACGTTTTCAAGAGGAAAAAGAGTTTGCAAGATGATCACTTATTTCATAGACCTGCCTCTACAGACAGAAATCCTGTCAAGGTCAAACCCTCCTGACCTGGAAAGGATGAAATGTGAGAGGAGAATTCTCCTACAGCTGAAGGAAATAATACTTTGGTTTAGGATGTTTTTTTGGTATTACAGATTTTTCTGTCAAAAAACCCCAAAATTTATCAACACTAAAAATCATGCAAATTTCTCACCACATCTGCAAAGCAATTTTAAACCTAAACTGTTTGAACTCAAAAGTCTATACATTCTTAGATGTTAAAATCCAATATATATCTTTTAAGACACCAAGTAGCTTTCTAAAAATTCCATTCCAAAACACACAGTTCTTTAAAAGGCCTATCTTTAACAGGAAAATAATGAATGTTAGATTAACTGAAACTCGCAGGAGAGAAAGCAAAGAGCCCACGAGCAGGAATTACCTAAAACAAAGCCAATCTGGATTGCTTTTTCTTTCACAGCAGCATCTGACTCTGCAATGTAGGAGCACCGTCTGCTGAAGGAATAGGCCAGGACAGAAGCAACCTTGACTCCATGGTCCATCAGAGCCTGGAAACAGTGATGGAGGAGATGTCTGCAACACAGAGGAGCAGGATTTGGTTACACACCAAGGTTTGAAAGCAGTCAGTGAATTCCAAGGAGAGAAATCAAGGCCAAGGCTCCCTCAAACCCCAAGCAGATGAGTGCAAGCCCTGCTGTGAGGAGGCAGCTGATGGATCCCGGGTGTGATGCACCACAAACTGAGGGCACACAAAGTTCTTCACGGGGACAGAGCCAAACACAAGCTGCCCACAGAGGAATAAAATCGGGAGACAGCATTTCCAGCTCCAACTCACCAGGGAGGAGACCCCGATCCCCCCTCCTGCCTCCCCCAGCTCAGACAAACGAGCGCTGATGGCTCCATTAACATCACACACGCCATGGGCGGCGCCCGCGTCTGAAGGCTCAGAGCTCATCCCGGTTACAAAGAATCCGCTCTAAAACAGTCAAGTTCTGTAACACCGCAAATTGGAATGTTTAATGACAGGAAAACTTCAAACTGGGGCAATCCTATCAGCTTCCCTCAGGATCTGCTAAATCAGCAGGAAATGGGTGCTGTGGCTGCCTCCCAGGGACTCCGGGCACGACCTCTCGGTGTTGAGCAACTGAGAGGGGTTTGCATCATTTGTTTTTCTTTTTTGTGCCTTTTTTAAACGTTTCTTCCCGGATGGAGAGATTTAGAGGTGAAATGAGAATTATTGATCCGTTAAGAGACTCACCTTTTATCTAAAGCTCGGAGCACCTTTGCAAAAACTTCTAGTTCACAAAATTCACTACCCAGCTGGCACAAGCGGCCCTGTTGGTAAAGCTGAAAAAAACCAGATAAGTTAATCTTAAAATTTGAGTTTTTCTGGGAAATTCAGCTTACTAGCAAAGATAACATGATGAAATCTAGACTTTAAAGCATTGAAATTCAGCAGGCAAAAAAGCTCCTGTATCAGAAGATTTCACCCTCAGGAGCACAATTTCAGTGTTAAAAACTGAGTTATGAGAGGTCCATAGGTGGTTTCAAGGTTGTTTTTTTTTTAATCTCTGGATGTATTTCCAGGTGTTTGTGCCCTCCTGCAACACCAAAACACTGCCACATGTAAGCTACAAATCCAAGACACGACTGAAGTCAGCAAAAAATACAATCAACAGTTTTGATACCAAACGCTTTCAAAATACGTTTAAATGACACATAACCTAGGAGGAAGCAATGCAAATACATCAGATATAAATAAACCCAAATCCACAAGTTCTGCAAGCACCACAGACAGGCACCAGCCCTGTCCCCATTGACACCTGAGCTCCCACAGGTGATTTCCCCCCCAGTAAATGGGAAAACTGGAGGCTGTTCATGCATTTAATAAAAGCACTGGCTTGTTTAATGCCCACAGTGATTTGTGCCTGCAGATAAGCAAATTTATCAGCTGAGTTACTCCCAACAAACCAGACTGTTGTCCATGCAGTGCATGGTTAAGTTCTGCCAAATCAGGCTATAAATGCTATGGGTTTCCACAGGTACAAAGGGACTGTGCAAATAAATGTCAGAGAAATAATCCATTGTGAACTATTAATTCCCATTATCTTAAAGGCCCTGACCCACAGATGAGCACAGGAGGGTACATGACTCAAGCAAGCACCACTCCACACCTGCCACAGGCACCATCGGTGCTTAAATGAAAATATTAATATTCCTCCCAGTTTTAATCATGCCTTAAAATGCTTCCAGTGATAAGAATCTGGTGCCTGCTTCACCTTTTTCTCCATAAACACTGGGAGCTGATGAATTAATATTCCAAACACAGCATGTGAGAACATCTCCAGCCAGAAATTTAGTTTTAGTCAACTCTTCTTATAAAAGCACCCGACATTGGCTCTAGAGCACAGCAAATTTGTTATTTTAACAACACAACCTACAAAAAAACTTCAAAAATACTCTGACCTAATAATGTCAATTGCCAGAAATGAATGTTTTCCTTTTCGTTATCTATTTTGCTGGGGGAACGTAAAAAAAATAAAAGAAGAAGCCTTTTGGAAAGCAGAGCAAGTTTGCATGCAAAGTTACTGCTCAGATAAAGCAGCGTGTCCCTGCACTTCAAAGGGATCAGAGCTCCTGCTGGAGCTGGATTCTCTCTGGCACTGAAGGAACAGCCAGGCTGCTGTATTTAAAAGCTCCAGTCATGGTTAAATGTTCTCATTCCTTCAGCACAGCTGTCTCATACTGAATGTTCCATCAAACCTAAAATGTATTTTCTGCAGTTAAAAAAAANTTTTCCATCAAACCAAAAAGTTATTTTTGGAAGTTAAAAAAAAAAAAAAAAAGCTGTTTAAATTCCGTGCCCAAAGTGAAGGTGGGCATCCCATCAATAATGGATGAGATCATTTCTGAAAAAAAACTTAGATACGTCCCCAAAGCACTGTAGCAGGATTTAAAGCAACCAAAAATACTATCACACTTCACAATTCTCAAGTACAGTATCACTCCCTCCTATCACCTTGCAGCATTGACCCAAAATCCCAGAGATTCCTGGTTATCAAAAATTAACCGCAGTAAGACTCTAAAAAATTTATGTATTTATGAGGTTACATAAACACTTCTTGTAAGGAGAGAATCCCTCTTACATGAGATGCTGAAACTGCCAAGGAGTCAATGGCCGGGTGGGGTGGGAGGGAGGAGAAGGTCCCACAGCACCCTCAGTTTTGGAACATCAATAATTTCGGGCACATGTCAAGTTTGGCTTGGGCCCCAAAGCCCAAGCTGCAATTTTTCACTGCTCTAACTTGAAATACAACATCTCTGGGACTTTTACTATCCCTGTAACCCCTTCCCTCGACATGCTGGCAAACATTTTGAGGAATTAACTCAGCTGGAAGCCTCTTGGAACTGTTGTGGCTGTTGCAGCAGTATTTTCAAACGAAATTTGACATGGAAATAGTGAGTATATGTCAAACTGTGAAGTAATTCCAGGAGATCCAGTAACACTCATTGAGAAGCAGTTGGGAGGACTGAAATGAAGAAATGATTCTCCTGTTAAAGCTCCAGAGAGACAGAATTCCTGACCACAGCCTTGCTACATAACACGAAAACAAAACAAAACAGTGATTCAAGAAAAACATGCCCTGACATGAACACAGAGCTTTGCACTTCT
Organism: Oxylabes madagascariensis; assembly: GCA_013400675.1. Classification (NCBI taxonomy): domain Eukaryota; kingdom Metazoa; phylum Chordata; class Aves; order Passeriformes; family Timaliidae; genus Oxylabes; species Oxylabes madagascariensis. The sequence goes on along the minus strand of VYZR01011268.1, from coordinate 6,158 downwards.
AAAGATCTATTCTGTTCTGAAGAGAGAAATGTCTTTCAGACACCAGCTTAACCTATTTGGAACCTACCAGGGATTTATTTGTCTTAAACTATGGAAAAATGACTCAAGGTCTACAAGATGACTCCCAGCTCCATCAGCTGATGCTGACACATGAGTTCTGGCACTGAGGACAGGTATAAATTTAATATACAGGTGGATTATTGCACAACTGCCCAATCCAGCTGTTGTGCACAGCTGTAAAAAACCCACCACAACCCTCCTTAGGATCTAAGGCTGAATGTTGAATGGCATCTCCAGGTGGGTGTGTAACAAAAGCTGCACATTGTGCGTCCCCAATTAAACATATTAATGACATTAACCTGTAACTTTATTATTGTATCATAATTCTATTAAAATTCTTGTCTTTTTCTCCCTGGGTAATTAAGCTCAAAAAAAAACCCCCATCCCAAACATTCTCAAAACATAAAAAATACTTTTTAAAATATTTTTTTAAGTAGATGGGGGTTAATTCCAGCCAGCTGTACAAGGATCCTCCAGAAGAGGAACTGAAGAAGACGCAATCTGAAAAATATGCTCCCGTTGCTCCAGTTTGAAGAGGATTGAAAAACACGGATATTTCACTAAGAATTACAGAGGAAATCCAAGAAGCTCTCCAGTATGTTTTGTAATGCCTAATAATGTAATATGGAGTATCAGGACAGACTGGGGAAGGATAATGTACTTAAACAGCAGAATTTGGGAAAAAAGCTGGGCTGAAAGCACCATCTTCTTTTCCCACTCAACAAGGAAGGAAAAAGGTCTCCCAAGGCAACTTTCACTGAATCAATCTGTTGACAAATGACTCATTACCAAAAAAATCAGCTCAAAATTTAGGTACATTCCATGCTTTTAAACCAATTTCAAAATCATCTATAAATCCTCTGGACAATCACTGCTTCTACTGGATGCTGTTTAAGGCATTGAAAAAAAAGTAAAATTCCAGCTTTCCTTGGAGAGCACAATGTCAGCTGCCAGGCTGATCTGTACAAATCTCAATCAAATAAAGAATCGAGAAAAAAAACAATATTATTGAACTAGCATGAATTCAGAGACAATTTTTGAAGCCCAGTGCTTGCACACCCCAAATGTTCCCACCTGCTCTGGGCCAGAGCAGCAGAGTTTTGCTCCACAGGGTCCAGCACAAGGGATACCAAGTCACAAACACTGAGAGGCTCCTCAGGAACTGGGAAAACCCAGCCTACTTGGAGCTCAATCAGCCCAGAGGAAATGAAGTGGAAATAGGAATTATTGTTCAGCCGGAGCTCAACACCTCTGTTCATGATGTGACCTCATTATCTCAATTATGATGAGTTCTGGTGTCTCGGACTCAACGAGGATACTGAAAAGGTAGGGAAGTTGGAAGAAATCAGGGTGAGGAAACATAACCCACAGTTAGAGATTAAAAAAAAAAAAAAAAGCAGTCTGAGTAGTACAAGCTAGAAGACAAGAAGTTTCAAACCAGTAGAGACATAACAAGGAGAGACAGTTCAGTTCCCATCTAAATTTAGACTACAGAAATAAGGCATGTGTTAATAATAATAATAACTGGCAAGAACTCATGAGCTAATGATTCTCCTTCACTGTGAGGCTTTCATTTGAAGAGGTGCTGGAAGGATCTGATTTAAGCCCAGCAGCACGGAGTGCACACCTTGCTCCTGCCAGGTGACAGAGAGGTTTTGTACATGTGTGAAATCATCTTTCCTTACACATTTCATTCCTAACCCCCAAACCACAGCAGCACGAGGGGGTTCAGGCTCTGGGCTCACAGCAGAAGCCCCTCAGACAGCTCTGGGTGCTCTGCCTCCCTCACGCCGTGCTGGTGACCTTGGCGGTGCTTCCCCAGGCAGGGGAGCTCAGAACTGAAGCACAGCCCAGCCACACTTCACTGCAGGGGGAGTTCATCCTTCTCACTCTCATCAAATCCCCTGGAGACTGAAGCCTTGGGACAAGCTTGTTTTATCCTAATGGACAGAAATGATGCTTATAATGATCCTCCAGCAGTAAACTCAACCTCTGCTGCAATGCAGAGAACGGACACACTGCTGCTTGCTGTCAACAGTCAGCAAATTCCTGTTTGTTCATTTTCTTTGGTTCAAAGAATATCTAAATGTGACAGAAAGAAAATTAATGTCATCTCCAACTGCCCCTGTGGCTAATGATCTCACCAGAAAACCTTCCAAGAACAAATTATTTTCAAGAAAAATCAATTGGAAGAGAAGAGAAACACACAATCCACAAAAGACATTCCAAAAGGAAAATGAACGTGGGCTGAAACTCCTCATTAACCAACACCAGTCCAAGATGAGGCTGGCACTGTGAAACTGCAACAAATACCTGGGACAGAGAACACTAAAGCAGCAAAGCACCTTGAGAACCAAAGTCATGAGATAATTATGCAAAATAGAGCATAAAGCAGAGGCACAAGGGGAAAGAACTGAAATCTGTACAAGACACTGACTGGAGAGTTCAAACACTGACTTCTGCCAACAAACTTGATTCTTTACAGGAACACCCTCCCTCAAAACATCATCCTCACCCCAACAAACTACAGAATATAATTTGATTTCTTCAGGGTTTGGTTGTTTGTTTTTTGTTTTGTTTTTTTTTTTGACTTGCAGCTTATTCCAGCTGTCACTACTTTTTAACATACAATTTTGGCATTTTGCACATATGCTGAATCTCAGTTACATGAGATCCAGCATATTTCTCTCTTTGGCTTCTAAAACCTACACACCCTCTCTCTCATTCTCCCTCCCCCAAAAAACAAGAGAACCTAACTAGTTTAACTAGGAAAAAACCCAAGCAGGATATCCACAAACCTGCCAAAGGAAACAAAGTATGACATGCATGTACATTTTTATTTTTTCCCCCCAGAGGCAGGTGTTACTTGTAACAATACCAGTTATTAAGCTCCTCAAAATACAGCTGTGATTAATAAGACATTTAAATATTTTGCAGCTCAAATGCAGGCTCGGAAATTTCCAGGATATCCTCACAAGCATCCTGCTCTGCCTCTTATTTTTCTATTGGTTGCCAGGAAAAGTCAAACAGAGCTTGAAAAAAAGAGATATGCAGTGATACCCTGCAGAAGCAGAGCAGGTTTGTTGTTTCACCACAATCATGATTATTTGATAGTGCCTTGTTTTGAGCTTTAGTCACTGTTTGAGAATGCTCCAGAAAGATAAATATGCTCAGTACGAGGAACCTGCCTGTTCCTGTCACCTTGCACAGAACCCACAAGAACATCCTGCAGCTACCCCAGACCCATTCCAGATCCATTCCCCACTCAGGTTTATAGGGCGTGTCCCAGAAGTTAACCATTCTGCAAGACTGGATTTGTTAAGGAGTGAGAAATAAAGTCAGTAAGTCATGACAGCAGAGCCAAACACTGGCTTAGAGGGTGCCCTGGGGAACAACACCAAGACACTGCTGGCATTTTCTTCCCTTTTAAATATCAGAACACCGACTCTCTCTGCTGCTGAATCTCACCTCCAGCTTCTGAATTAACCTGGACACATCAGTAAACCTGGGCAAGCCTTGCAAATATTAAGTTTGAGTGTTAATACCAATGAATATGATAAAAACATTTTTCTATGGCCACCCACAGATCAAAACAAAATCTGACTGGTACCACCTTTTATTTTTTGCAAAAATCAGTGGCAGTTTCTCAAGTACCACAAACCATGACTAATACCTAGATAAAAAAACTATTACTTACAAGTTACGTGTGAAGGACTGGAAACATTTTTTTATTCCTTCTAATCATTACAGAACGAAAGTAATGCAGGATATTAACAAATAACTGACACCCTCCAACACAGCAGCAACAAACACCATGTAGTCAGACAAATATTTAGAGGTCTTTTAGTCTGTCTGACTCCAAGGACTGTTAATAGCTTTGGAAATTCCACTTCTGCTTTAAGGAACTCAACAATCAAGACACAGGGAAAATGGCTCACCACAATGAACTGGGATTTAATATCCACCTGATATCCAAAATAACTACCCAGAACCAAAGCAGCAAAGCAAGCACCACACACACCACGAGAGAGATGCTGTCCCCAGCCTAACCTCATTCAGCTACCCCTGAATGACACTTTTGATGTATTTGATGCTGTTGTCATCCAAAAAGGGACTCAAGAAGCAGTTACCAGGTGTCCTGTAGGTGCACAGAGAAATGCAAACACAGTTTCAGAAGATCTGGGCTGGGCTTTGAGGCAGACATCACTCAGTGAGGGCTGAGAATTCCTTTCAGCTCCCCATGCAGGGTTTAGGGACATTTATGGATAAATTCATTTGAAGGTGACTGTTAAAGAGAACAGTTACAGAATCACAGGAGGGTTTGGGAGGGAAGGGACCCTGAAGCAGCTCCAAGCCCTGCTAAGGGCAGGGATCCCATTAGGTCACTCCAGACCCCATCCAAGCTGACTGTCCTGCACAAAAAAGGTGACACTGAGGACATGGAAGCCCAGCCTGCTCTTACAGCCACGGAACACTCACTGCAGGCATGGCCCAGTTTGCTTTATTCTGTGTGAGGACGTTCTGTGCATGTGGGCTGGTAACAGGAATATTGGTGCACCTCACACAGTGCAAAAACTGCAGTTGTGAAACACAGAAATTACAATAAAAGCAAGGGGGACTGGCTTCAAATTGGCAGAGAACAGGTTTAGATTAGAGATTAGGAAAAAACATCTAAGGTGGGAGAGCCCCTGGATCCCTGGAAGTGCCCCAGGATCCCTGGAAGTGCCCAAGGCCAGGATGGACAGCCTTGGAGCAACCCAGGACAGTGGAAATTGTCCCTGCCCATGGCAGGGATGGAATGAGATGTTCTTTAAAGTCCCTTCCAGCCCAAACCAGTC
>VYZR01011196.1:0-28048 GCA_013400675.1 Oxylabes madagascariensis | reverse complement strand
CTAAAGAAATTCAAAGAGTTTTTAACAAGTGAGAGATGTAGGCAGAAGTGTGACATGAACAAAACACAACTCAGCAGCTAAGCTGCAGTCCTTTTGAATTCTTAGAACAAAGATCCAGCAAAGCAACCAATGTGCAGATCTACAGTCTCTCCTTGCGGGTCTCCAGCCTATTCTTACTGGTCTGTTGTTTAGGCAAAGACCATATTCCCATGGTCTGTATTCACATGGCAAAGAGTATCTGCCACTATGGAACTCCTTACATAAGGAATGAAACCACCCTGTTATTCATCTGCCATCTAGGAGATGGAATGAAAAGGCTCTCTGCAATTCTAGCCTCTGATGCTTTTTCCTTCTTGCTAGATAGTCCAAAGACATCAGGCCATAGCCAAGCCTGCCAGAGCTGTACTGATGCTGGCGATTCCCTGCTTTCCCTTCATCCCGCATCTGGCTCAATCAAAAAGAAGTTTGCCTTCCCCTTCCCTCATAAATGAGTACAGCAGAAAGCTGCTAGAGGAGGAGGGCTAGGAGGGCTTTTCCTGTCCTGTGCCTGTGAATGTTCCTGATGATAGCCCCTGCCATTACCAGGTGTGATAAATGTTATGGTGGCAGAAAAGCATTACAGGTTTGCTTGGTTGTTTGGGGTTTTTTTGGTTGGGGTTTTTTGTTGTTGTTGTTGGGCTTTGGTTGGTTGGTTTTTTAACATGCTCCAGTGCACTAAAATACCAAAAACATCCAGGCTGCTGCCTTGCTCACTGTAGTTCTCCGCATTCAGGAATGATCGGGAAAAGTCACTGCAGGCCCTGAACAACAGTACTTTCATGGTATAAACTGAAGGTGCAGAGGCTCTGAGGGGCTGCTGATACAGCAACTGGCAAGCACAGCTTGGGCTTCCTCAAAGGCTGTGTCACCTCTCTTGAACTGGTACAGGTCTGCAATCCTCCCCCTCCCCACAGTGCCATCTGCCTCCTCCTCCCCACAGGGGTACCTGCATAGTAGCATTATCCTCTGTGTTCAGGCTGCACTGTGCCACTGCAGGAAATGCCTGGCAGATGAGGAGCTGGGACAGAGGGGGTTTTGTATTTCTCACAACTGTGGTCAGTATATCAATAGAAGTCTGAAAGGAAAGCACAAACTGTCACAACAGCAGCCATAGAACTTGAAGTCAGCACTACCCACTCCTGCTGCAAACACCAAAGGTGTGAACTGCAGGGATGTGGCCACTGCTGCAACCACACCCTGAACTCACAGTCTAGAATGATTTTTAAATGCGAGGACCCTGGAGTCATACACCCAAGCATCACTGGTGTGAGCTGTAGAAGTTCCCAAGACAGTTCCCACATTAAGAGAGGTGTCACCACTCAAACATGGCAAACAGATGCATGCTAATCAGAACAGCCAGAGAACTGTTCTTGCTGACTTGTTCCATTTTGGTTATATTGATTTAAATTTATTTTAATTATCCATAAGCAATTGTTACAGTCATACCAATTAACAGATTATATGCATATTGATAACGAAGTTTATGGGTTTAATTCCATACAACCATTCTACACAATCAATGCTTCATCTTTTATGAGGGCACCTATATCATTTTTCTCCACTACATACATATGTGATGCATAAATCAGAAAAAGCCTTAGGAAGAAGTGCAAGGAAAAGTTGCGTAGTTTGCTGGGAGAAGAGATTGCTCCTGCTGAAAGATGGCAATGTCACAGCAAAATGACTGGGGATGACTGATACTATGGAAACTGGAAGAAGGCCAGAGAAGCAGTTTAAAGCAAACTTTTGGAAGCATCTTCCTGCACCTGCAGTTTGCCTCTTCTAAACAGAGTGACTGAAGCCATTGCTCCAAAGCATGTCCACAGGAGCCTTTCTGCCCTTTGCAGAGCAGCCCCCCCGGGTGTTACAGAACAGGGAACATTTCCAGCCCAGGCCATGCCCCACTGAAGCACTTACTGCACACAGCCCCGCTGGGATCTTGTCAGCTGGGGCCTGCATGATGCTGACAAGGGTTGGGATCAGCCTCATCTGCATTGGACCCTGGCACGTTTCTATTTGAGCTAGCTCCTTAAAAATATCTTGGGCAAGAGAAGCAACAACAGGATCTGGAGAGAGAAAGCACCATTTACTAAAACACACACACACACATCTCAATCTTTGCCACCACTATTGTGGCTGGGCAAAGCGGCAAGTTTCCCCTCTACCTCTACCACGGGAATCAATGACCATTGATTAAGTTTTCAGCAGCAGGATTCAACAGCAAAACCAACTGTGCTTTGGGAATGTAAGTGGGATGCATACCATTACTGTACTTGAGGAATATTGCAATGGTGAAGGGGCAGATCTTGTTCTCCATGCTGGCTGTAAACGCCGGGTCCACTGTGCACACAATGCACAGCGTCTCCATCACCAGGTTCAGCACCTCGGAGCTGAACTGAGTTGCCAAGTGGATCAGGCCATCCAGAATGCTGGGAAGGAAAGGCTGCAACACGTGGGTGCTCTCGGAGATCTTCAGCTGGTCACAGTAGCTAGATGAGAAATATGTGATACAAAAATACATTCCTAATATATTGAAGTAACTTATATATATTGCACTCTAGATAACATGTAAGGAGTTGTTCTATCCTGTTCATTTTTATTCCTTGAGTTCACTCCTCTAGGACTTCTCTCCTTCAGTCCACTACTGCTTGACCTCCCAGCGGCTCAGCGAGGAAGAGGAAAGGTCTCACCAGAAATCTTCCCTCTGCATTCCACAGAGTTGAGCCGAGTGATGTTAGAAGCTTCTACTGCCCCTCAGTGACAGATCTCTCCTAAGAACTGCCCATTGAAGGAGAAAAGGAAAAAAAGTCTAGGACAGACACTGCTTACAAAGTGTCTCATTACCATGTTCTACAAGTGAGCTGGGGGGTGATAAAGCAATTTCAGGAATAACTAGGTCATTAATCTGACTTTATTAATTCATTAACATTTCAGTGCAAGTAAGAGACAAAGTGTTGTTTGGAAGTGGTGAACAGTTAGGTTTTAGCAGATTTTTTTGTGACTGTTTTTTTGATTTGACACTAATGTTCATTTTTTACTTTGGAATGAACACAGCAGAGCTTCCTTCTGACAAAAATGGGGTAAGAAAATCAAGCCCCAAACACTCCTTATTGCTGTGATTGGCTCCATAGGGCTGTATGATGTCAGTCACCTTTATGACCAAACAAGAATAATCCTTGTGCCTTCCAACACTATCTAGCGCAGCTCCTCCCTGTGACCACATCCATCACAACACTGTACTGTAACCTCGTGTCTCAATTCCATATTCCTCATTAGAGTTATTCTATTTTGAACCTGTTTGCTTACACTTTTTAAGCTGACGTCTATTTCATTCAAAGCAAAACCTCCCACAGCCCAAACAGAAATGCTATTTTAACCAACCAGTTTATCAGTGTGATTTATACCCCTGTCCCTGGGGCTGTGGAATAGCCCAGGGTTTGCTTACCCCCAAATGGCTCTGACTGCAGAGATCCGGACAGAGGGGGGCTGGGTTTCGTGCAGTCCACTGACAGTGGCTTGCAGGAACTGCTGGATGAGCTCCGGAGACATGGCCACGGTGAAACGGCTGGCGGCCCACAGGGCCCGGCCCAGGAGGAAAGGAGATACTGCAGCAAAACAAAAAACCTCAGTGGTTTCAGAATAAGCTTTATGAGTTTAAAATCACAGCTGCTTCCATCCATTATTTAAAATCTTGTCATCCCAATAGGAGAACACTGAAATGTGACACACACGACAAGTGTGCCGGCATACAAAGAATTTTTGCTCATGGGCAGAATACAGTTTATTTTCTTAGTTATTTCAAAGAGTAATTTCTCATTTATTAAAAAATCTCCTCCCTTCAACTATTTACCCTTGAATTTGTTCATCACTGAACAAAAGCAAAGGAAGAGAACAGAGGCTTTTGCAGTAATTCCCATTTATCCAGCTCAATATTCTGTCCCCAATTGAAGAAAACAGCAGCATCCTGGGGAGAAGAATCAGAATAACAGAGCTCATACCCAGGGACCTCTCACAGATCACATTACTAGTTTGCAGCCATCACCCTGCAGTTATAGAACAGAATTCTGTGGTTCGCCAGCACCACAGAAGCAGTGGACGTTCGTTATCCACTCACCTGCTTGCACTCACCAAGGTATGATACACCTTTATCACACTTAATCCTGCTGCCTTTTCAGACTATGAATCTCCTTACCTATCTAGGCTGGCCTCAAAGTGATGATGCTCTCTGTTCCTCAGCATCTTTACTGCCATTATTTATGCTCCTGCAAGTACTAATTTTAAGATGAGGACATAAAACACTCTGTGCAAGATGTACAGCAAGAGAAGAGCTTTGTTTTTTAAGTCAGTATCATAAAACACAACATTTCTTTGTCTGTACCATTACTGACTATTAAATGGACATCCTTGGAGAGCCATCAACATACTGACTCCGGGAGCCCTTCTAGAGCACAGCAGCTCATTTACAAACCAATGCATTTACAAACACATGTAAATGAATGTAAATATATGTAAATTGCTGAGGTTGGTTTCTTACATGCACTGCACACTATGCACTTTGCACACTAGCTCTTCACCCAATACTAACACAAAGAAAAAAAAACCCTTTCTTTGTAGTGGGTTAAATAAGTGTTTCTTTGATGAAAAAGGAACCCAGGAATCAGTTTTTTCTACACTGACAACTCAATGTGGATTCATCAATGATGTTCACACGGCCTTAAACTTCTAAAATTTTTATTTGCAAGGACTTTTGAGGTCTGACTTTCAACAAGTCCTCTGATTTTCTTGCACACTGATGTAAGATAACACAGAGAGCAAAATCCTGCTGAGTTCCCAATAACAGAATCCCATTTATCCAGGAGCATTATTTGAATTCTTGTGCTACAACTAGTGTCAGCCTCAGCACAAAACAAATGGGATGACATGGTGCAGCAGGAATTCTGAAGGCAGTTAAATACTGCTGGTGACTTTCCCAGGAACAGACACAAGACATCAGAACAGCTATTTTCCACCCAGCTCCCGGAGCCCTACAGGCTCATGCATCCAGCCAACAACAAGATCCAGCTGAAAGCACAGTCCCTCACATAAGGGACCTACACTAGAACTGGGAGCACGTGGGAACTCACAAGATTTTTTTCATGAGTAAGGTGCACAAGTGCATTTCCCAATACCTCATGCACACATCAACCTGACTGATTCATCAGAGACTCCCAGTGTCTGGCACCCAGCAGTAACTCCCAGGGATGCAGGGTCCCACATACCTGAAAGGTTGAGGTCTGCCAGGACCACATTTGTCAGGAAGCCATGCATATCAAAGTGTATTCTCCCATTCTTCACACTGTCTGTAATGATAGACTTCACTGAGCCCAGGGCCAGCATACAGGCTTCATGTATTTTCCACCTGCAAAATAGTTCAGATGCCTTAAGACGTTTCCTCCATCATCACTCCAGAAATAAATACAGATTCTGAAGTGAAGTCACACGTAATTTTCTGGTCTAAGCTACCACAACTATTTCCTTGATCCCAAAAGAGAATTTAAAAAAGCCCTCAAAGAGATTAACATTCACAAACGGCAAGATGGGGGATTGGAAACTCACTCAGGATGGGCAGCATTCTCAGTCACTTCCTAAAATATTGGTGGAATAGTTGTTACTTGTACCAGTTTTGTTGCCATAATAAAAAAGAACCTCTTCCGTGAAAGCTTGTGCTGCAGCCATGCCTTCATAATTCACGTGCAGAAGCACTGGGATACACACTACATTAAAGGTTTAAACACATCTAATTTTGCATTAACATTTTGTTAATTATGATGATATAGAACTATGTCCAAATACATTTCTTGTTATTTGTGAAGCCAAGAACCTACTTTACAACTTCTCACAACTGAGGCAGATGGGGACCTAATGTCTGATTTTGTGGCCATTCCATTGTTGCTCATTATCAGAGGGGCTACTCTGACACAAAAATTCAAAATAAACACAAACACTGAAACAATGCACTGTAAAACCAGGAGAGAACCACTGTGGACCAGCAACCAGGTACTCCAGCAGTGGAGTTTTCTTCTTCTATCCCCAAATAACATTAAAAACTGCAACTCTGAAGTTCTAAAATTGAACACATACTTCTGGATACAGTACTGCTCTTCCAGACATCAAGTAAAAAAAAGATAAATCTATATTTTATATATATATTCCTGCAATTTTTATCCCAATTAACTGAATATGAAGTATTGCAAATTTCTCTTCTGATTTTGTGTACGTAATTATCGTTTCCCATGAGATGTTTTAAGGAACATCAAGCTCTGAAGGGAGGGAGCCTTGGCACAGATAGCTTGTGCTAGGAACTGCCCAAAGTACTCCACATGAAGATTTCACCATCTGGCTCAAGAACTGCTGTACTTTCTTTTGCTTCTTCTAACCAAAGGTCTCCAATTCCATCCTTGCCCATCAGTAGCATTGTCACAAATGAAATGTGATTAAATCAGGGTGCACCCAGTGCTGCAGATGAGCTTGACACCCGCCCCAGCGCCGTTCCCTCGGCCCCAGCACCGTCCCCTAGGCCCCAGCCCCTCACCAGTGCTCAGCGCCGCTGTTTTTAGCCTGCTCAGCTTCCTGCAAATGCCTCGTAGCTGCTGCAGCCAGAGCAGTTGCACTCTCATTCTGGAAATCAGCAGCCACAGCCTGTACACAAGGAAATTATAGCACTCATTTGTATGGACTGTTAAAAGTTGGGCTTTTCTCTAAATGCCCTTCCTGAAGGTAGGTTTGATACTTGTTATTACTACTTCAGTATCTAAATGTGGAATACATTTCATACCAGCAGCAGATCCTGAGCAGCAATTCTCACTGTGTAGGAAAATGTATCATCATCTTCATCCTCCACAAACTGCTGTGGATTCGCAGTCCAAACTTTTATCTAGAGGAGACAAAAAGGAGAGGGCAGCTGAGAATTCAGGACGCCATGGATAAAAGGCAGCTTTTCTGTTCCCTGCAACCTGTTTTAGAAAACTATTTTCAGAATTTTTCTCTGCCATAAGAAGTCTTCATCCTCAACTGATTTTTCTCCTATTCCACTGGAGAAACCTTTGAAAAGAAGAAACTCTCTTTGTTCTGAGCTCATCTTGATCTTCTGCCCCTCATTTGAGATCAGAGTTTGACAGATCTAATGACTGACCTGGAATCAATGCTATGCAGCTTTATTTTTAGAAGAGGAATGGGAGAAGCAGATAAATCTTTTAACAGAGTGCTTGTTTTTATGCATGTCTACCTAAACTAAAAGATGATGGTTGTCACCCTTGAGAGGCCAGGAGCTATGCAGAATTTCAGTACAAATTATTTCACCCTACTAGCACAACACTTTTGCTCTCACAGAAAACTGTTTACTCCTTGCAACATGATAATCCTCATTTTCACAGCACAATGCATCATGGAAGAATGAAGGAAGAAAGCCTGAAAGAGCTGAGGTTGTTCAGCCTGGAGAAGATTCCAGGAAGACCTTATAATTGCTTAAAAATAAAGCCCTTTTACCAGGGCGTCAGGACAGGGGGCAAAAATTTTAAGCTGACAGATGGTAGGTTTAGATTAGAGAAGAAATTCCTTACTAATGGGGTGCTGAGACACTGGATATGTTGCCCAGAGAAGTTGTGAATGTCCCATCACTGGAAGTGTCCAAGGCCAGGCTGGATGGGGCTTGGAGGAACCTGGGATAGTGGAAGGTGTCCCTGCCCATAGCAGGGGGTGGAACAGGATGGGCTTTAAAGTCCCTTCTGACCCAAACCCTTCTGTGATCTGTGATTTACTGTCCACCTTGCACCATTTTGGAACGTCTAAGTGCTGCCACAGCAAAGTGATGCAACAGTCTGTTAGATTGCAGCAGCTTCCATGCACTGAAACTCTTCCCAGGACACTTGCTGGTTTAAATCTCTCATTTCCTTTGTTTCCTACACAACACAAACATGCTCACCTGCTCCTCCGTGATCTGCATGTAAAGCAGGATGTAATAGATCAGGTCCGGCAGAGCCTTCTTCACCGTGCTCTTAAATTTGTTGTTTTCCAACAAGGCATGAACAAATTCAAATATGCTGAACACCAGATTTTCAAAGCCCAGAACTTCACCTGAACAAAGTGGAAAGAACAAAAAAGAGCACGACTGAATATGCCAACATACAAAAACGTACAAATTGATGTGAAAATAATTAAAAACTGTTAGCTTGTCTGAGCAGATATTTATTCATTCTCCTGGACTATCAAGTGCAGCAGCAGCCCCAGGAGGATTTCTGACCTCATCACTTTCTGCTCCCTTTCCACCACACACCCCTCATTAAAATTTATCAAGCTCAACCTAAAACCTATTTGATTTTCTTTTGTCCCACTACTTTTACCTCAAAATTGTTGCTGAGCTTACCCCTTAAGCCATTAGAAAACTTAAACTGTGTGGCCTCATTGATCATTATCGCACATAATTTGCAAAGAAGTGATGAACACCATTCTAACACGGCAAATGCACCTTTAGCACAATCTCCCACGATGTTTCAGTCACAGTTTGGACAGCAACATTTAGGTAACTCCATTCCTCTTCAAATAGCAGAAGTGAAGTGCAAGTTCTTACCATCAGAATCCACTGGATCCTCCACCTCTTCTGTGTAATTTACTTCTGTTCTCACATAAGTGGATGGAGTTAAGGAAATGCCTTTTTTTTAAGAACAACATCTATTTTGGAATTAATCTGTTCCTGTCTTAAAATTCCTGATAACTTTCAAAGGTTTTGTTCTTTAAAAACCCTTTGATTTTGTGTAGAGTCCTGTGTTTCACAGAGACAACAACCCCAGGTGCTCCTGGCTTTGTGCATTGCCCAAGTTCAAAGATCACTTTCCACAGACCACTCACACATCACTTCAGCACATCTTTCATATTATTTGATCAACTTAGACCAAGCTCACCCAGGTAACCCAAAACTTCATTTATGTTAACTTTGCAAGAACAGAATCCCCCAGACTCACTCTTTTCAGGGGACGTGAGCCAATTCAACACCTCACTGCTGCCCAAGGATGAGGAGCCAACCCATGCTCCCATATCCTAGCTGCTCCACAAGCATCAGGCCTTGGAAATGGCAGAACATTAACCTGGGGGTAAGAAGGAAGGAGTTTTCTTTGAGGATGATGAACTGAAGAAGCAACAAGTACCAGAGCAAACACAAGGAAAGGAAGAACAAGTCTCTCCCCTTTTGCAAACAAAAGCCCATTTTGTGAGCTCAGTTACCAGCAGGACTGTAGTAGGAGTCAGGACAGGAGAGGGAGAAATATACCATCAAAAATCCAACAAATAGCTCCTTGTATTTTCATAGTTTCGCAAAATGGTTTGGATTGGAAGGGATCTTAAAGACCATGTAGTTCCAATCCCCCTGCCACGGGCAGAGACACCTTCCACTGTATTTTAACAGGGGTCTGAAAAAATAATGCAGAAAGATTTGAGTTGTCAGTTTTCAACTACTGGCCAATGCACCCATAGACCACTCTGACACAGCTGGGTGTGCAGTGGAGCACTGACTGAAAATTCAAATAGCAAATCAGCTTCTGCAGCAAGTGCAATCAGCCATTAGTTCTGCTGCAGCAGGGGTACTGCTGGTTCTCCTTCTCTTGAAGTTTTTACACTGTGATTGGCATCTTTTTAAGAAAACAATTTTTACTAAAAAGTACCAGAAACAAGCAGAGCTCATGGAAGTTCTACGGGGCACATGCATCAATCAGCACACGTTTTAAACTAAAAGAAACTTAATGGAGCCTCCAGAAAGATCCTGTTGTGTCTGGCAGGGCAGAGAACTCTGTGTGTTGTGCTTCTCCAGCAGTCATCATTAGTGGGTATGAGACTGATTTTGTCTTGCTCAATTCCAGAAAAACCCATTCACTACCAAGGATATAAAGCAGCACTTTCCGTCAGGGTGTTCCAGACGATGGGCAGGATCTGCTGCATTGATGAAATCATGTGCTTTGGGTAGTTTTTCACAAGTGCTGTCACAGCCTAGAATCAAAAAGAATATCAATCAAAAGTTAAACTGGGAAAGCCATCAACACACTCAAATCACAGGCTGATGTTTCATTAACAACTGAGATCATCCAAAGTCTTCTTGTCACCAAGGTCACCTCTCACTCCTTACCGCACAATCCCTTCT
Source organism: Oxylabes madagascariensis (assembly GCA_013400675.1). Classification (NCBI taxonomy): domain Eukaryota; kingdom Metazoa; phylum Chordata; class Aves; order Passeriformes; family Timaliidae; genus Oxylabes; species Oxylabes madagascariensis. Next base: position 17,844 of record VYZR01011196.1, on the reverse strand, counting down.
CTTGCTCAAACACTGACCAACACACCTCTCTTGGTGTTTCCTCTTCTGCAGGGAAGCAAAGGGCTAACACGAGATGTGGCACGCTGGAGTGAAGACAATGCCATAATGCAGTGGTAAGACAATGACTCAAATCCAAAGCACATCACTGTGCAGCACTGTCCGGATACAATTATCCTGGAAGTGTCTTGTCCCAGAAAAAGAACTCTAATGTCATGTAAAACTAGACTACTGCCCATTTTCCATGCTTCTATTCATGCAAGCAACACATCCATTGCACACCCAGGGAGTAGCTGGAGAAACAAATACCTACCCAGATCAACCCCCTTCCAATTTTGGCTGTGGACACCAGTGGCTGTGCCAGCACAGGGGCTGCTCTGGGAGCAGCTTAGCAGCTCCACAGGGGATTGTGCCTGGACTTTCATGAAGCTGATCATCCTGACTTAGGGAAGCCCTTCCACTTGCCAAAAGCCTTTTGGGACCCTCCAGGAGTGAGAGAGCTCTCACTCCCCCCTCTCCTCCCCAGGGACACAGCTCCAGCTGTGTTACACTCATTACAGAACATCCCCTCGCAAACTGCCTGAGAGGTGGCTGCTCCCAGACACATGGGTGTCAGTTTATTTGTGCTTACCCAATACAAACCACTCTGTCAAGTTTGTTTGTTTGCAGCACTGGGTACATTAATAGAAATAATTAAAAAAAAAAAAAAAATTCACCTTCCAGAAAAACAACAACAGTCTAAAATCAGTATTGGAGATGAGCAGGTGTCAGGAATAAACCCAGATATGTGGGTTTGGGAAAAAGTCTGGCAGGTGCTAGAAGGAAGCATTACAGAAAAGACCTGCTGAAGTCTCTGGGAAAAAAAATTATGCAGATGCTGGCAAAGGATGTGAACCTGATCTTCAGGACTGCTGCAAACTCAACACCCTGCCTAGGGCCACAGGAGCATCCAAACAGACTTGTTCCATATGCCACTGCATATGAACCCTATGTAAATGTTTCTAAGATCTACGCCCAACCAACTATGCAGGAAGCGCTGCTGGAGTGCAAAAGGAGTTCTTCAATTCAATGGCTCTGTGGCTGTAACAATAGGAGGCTGCATTTGCAAGGTCACCACAGTCCTGCAGAGCAAGTCATTAAAAATCAGAGCACTCTCCTGTCAGATGTTGTATTTCAACCCCTGGCCCCTCATTCTGCCAATTCCCACTGCTTGTCTGAACTCAAAGAACTGCTTCACAGATCCTCTGCCAATCCCCACGTATTTCTCCACCACCTATTAATCCTTCAAGAAAGCCCTTATCCTTCTCTCTTCAGAGCACTGCTCCTTCAAGTCATTCTGTCAAAGCCTTTTATTGCTTCTCTTCCTGTTTGCATCTTTAAACAGAGAAGGAATCCCCAAATTTTTGGATAAAAAGCTTAAAACACACACTTAGAGAGCGTGCTAAAGCTGACTGTCAGTCAGAGTTCAGCAGGGGCAGGTGAAGTACCTTGTTCATAAACTTGGGAAGTTTGTCCCAAGACACAGATACCACCTCATCTTCCATCTAAGAACAAAGAAGTTATGATTAATTATTTTTTCTAGCTAGTTATTTGTTCCAGTGTCAGGAAAAATGTAAGCATAACTTCTCTGACCCACAGGTGTTGAACAGCTTCTAAACACAAATGAAGACGCACAACAGCAAGGCTGCAAGATTGTTGGTTGATATATTACTGCACACCAAGTACGCCATTGTATTCCAATTTGTATTCCATTTTTGTGAAATTTGCCTTAAATCTGTCACCTGTCATGTTTAATCACTCTGTTTCTTTCAAAACAATCAATAGTGGCACGTTCAACACTGGAATTAGGATTCAAGAACTGCACAGTTGCAGCTCATTCATCCTTAGAGACAAAAATTTCATTCATGCTGAACTATCAAACACAAGAATAAATTACACCATGGGTATTTCCTTCTAGTCCTCACACTTGATGATATTTTTGTTGTGGCCAAACCTCCCATCTCCTCCAAGGATAAAGGGCCCTGATTTCCTGCTGATAACTGCTTAAAAACTTGTAACTATACTGGGAACAACTTGGGACACATTAACTATCAGTGATTCCCCATGATGTGATCCAAACTATTCACTCCAGTAACCAGGATAACTGTCCCAGGGGATCAGGCAGATGTGCACACGGTAATAGCATTCCTTAAAGCTTCTGCCACTGTCCTGCAGAACATTCTGACATGGAGAGCACAACTGTTTAGGTCAGGGCTGCCTCTAAATTCCATCAAGAACTCCATGAACCCTGGAGTACAAAGCTCTCAAGTGACAGGGAAGGAAAAAAAAGTCTTCCTGTCATTTGCTGCACAGCACTTCATTAAGGAAAAGAAGATGGGATTGAGTCTGCATCTGGTTGAAAATGTGCTATAAAAAAGTCTCAATTCCCTCTTCCATTGCATCAGCTTTTCAAGGGGTTCCTGTAATGACCTCATCTGCTGAGCTGGTTTAAATAATCCCCTAAGGTTTCTTACTTCTGCATTACAATGACTATAAAATCCACTTCTCTGGAAGTGAAGGCAATTCACGGGTCTTTCACCTGAATCCCTTTTTCTTCAGAAAATTGCTATCATCAGCTTAGAAATTTTAAGTGACAAAACCATGAATTGCCTTAAGTCAACAGTCAGAACACTCATCTCTTCACAAAGAGCCTCCTACAAACCACTTGTCAGCAGCAGATCCGAATTTACTGTTTAAATCCACAATGATTCTCTGCTGCCATCGATACCACCCAACACACAGCAGCGTATTCAGATCCAAATCCTCTTGTGCTGTACCTCCCCTGCAGAGGCTGAAGGCAGAGGCCCTCACACAACTGAGGAGTAGAGCAAGAACATGGTGACATTTCTTCAGAGACCTTCCCAGCCTGTCACATTGTTCAAGAACCTCCTGGTGGGACCAGTGCTGACATACCCATGCAAACAGCCCAGTGCCAGCAAGCACTTACTTAAAGAACAGAAAAGGCTGCAGAATCATGGATGTGATGAGAACAGAACTGGCCTGGCCTGGTTTAGAGTGAAGCCATCAGTTACAACCGCTTTCTGTGAAGGCTGAAAAATACCACTACTCATTAATAATCCAAATGTGAGTATCTGGACTAAGAGATCCAAATATTCTTGAGCTGCAGCCTGTTCAAATTGAGATGACACCCTGCAGTGTTCCTTTCATGTTGCTGTTGCCATATATCACTGCCCCGGGAATCCCAGTGCACAGGCAACAGAAAGGAAAAAAATAAACCACAAGAGATACTCTTTCAACAAAAACTGCTAACATCCTTCCCCAAACTCCTTTCCAGTAGTGCTGCATAGCAAGAACAGCTCCAGTTGTTCCTAGAGTACAAGAACTGCAGCCCCTCACTGAGAAGCCACAGGATGCCCAGACCAGGTACTGCTGCCTTGAACAGGACTGAGACAAGTTCCACAACACAGAGCTCAGAAGCTGCTGGCTTGTGTAACACAATAGCACCCTCCCAGCAAGTATTTTCATTACTTCAGCACAAAGCTGGTCATCCTGAAAAACTTTTGACACTTGTCTTCAGTAACTTCCTTATTGCTTTCTTCAGGGAACCTAATGGGCCTCAGTGCCCATCCTCAGAAACCTGTACACAGACCTGAGTGTTGTTCACCCCAGCACACAGGTAGGGAAATGAAAGGTCTGGATTTTATCCTGCAACTGGTGCTTTTGGCTCTTTGCTCTCCCATGCAGGCAGCACTCCCAACAGCTCCAGTGCTTCCCAAGCTGTTACAGGAGTCTGCACTGGCCCTTGTCCCCATGTATACAGAGCTCTTCTATCCAATCTCTTTTCTCCAGGAAACCAGGACAGTACAAAGACCTTCCATCTCTCTTTCTCAGAGATCATTTAGCATTAAAGAGCAGGCAAGTTCCAGAAAAGCACCCGCACTTAATAAGCTTTTACAGCTTCACTGCAGCAGAATTCTGCAGCACCTTTAGAAAAGATTGGTATTTAACTACAGATTATGGTGTCCAAGACATAGCCAAGATCCATTAGATCAGCAAATGACAAGGACAGCTGGTCCTAGTCCTATGGACCAGATTCCTGTGGATCATTTTACAGACAGATCCTCGTGGATTTCATCATAGGTATCTTCAGTACAGGCAAACAATTTATTTCACTGTGGATGGTGCTGGGAGCCAAAAGCCTTCACTGGTCACATAGTGAGCAATACTAGGAGATATGCCACTTGAGTTTGTTTTCCAGCACATCTGAGTGTGTGCTGGTATTCAATTATTTCTCCACTTAATCACCCCTAAGTGACTCACCTTTAAAACTTCCATCTTAAACCCACTGTCCGATGTTGGTCCATCAGGCATCTGTAGGGCCTGGACAAAGGCTTCTGTGAACTGCTGCACCACAGGAAAAATCAGGACCTTGGCAGCACCCTGGTTACAGACAATACAAGCACAGCTAAGTACCAGATATAGAAGCCCCACATCTGACAGGTAAAGCACCAGAAGCAACAGCAATTGCACTCACTTTTCTGGTACAAAACAGAAGAGAAACTCATGGCAACTGCAGGATACTGCAAAGTCACATGAAAGCTGTTTCATACACAACTTGGGCTCCCTCTTTGTGTTAGGAACTAAGCTCAGCTGAATCCCACTCTTCAGAACCCCACAGCACAGGCTGCCACAAAACACACACTTACATCCAACTCATCACTTTGGAGTCTCAAGAGAGATCCAGACAATCCAGTCTGGAGAGCCCAGGAGCAGTGCTCACCCCCTCCTAGAGAGGCATTTCATTTGATGGGCCAAATCCTGCCCTGCACCCCAGCACCCCCAGGCTACAAAACCAACCTGTGGTGGCTCCATCACACACAATTACTCCAAACCCTGCGGCTGGCATTTATCTCCCTGCAGAGCCTCCATCCCCCAAACCAAACAAGCTGAGTAACAACAGCTGGCCTGAAGATTAACAGGATGATTCTTCCTAGGAAAATGCAGCAAGTATTTTTCCAGATGTCAGAGCACTCCATAAGCAGTCCTTGGCAGAGCAAGTAATACAGGACCAAAATAATTTTATTGAGATTATTCTTCATAACTCCATGGCCAGGACAGCAAAGTCCTATGTCTAAATCAATTAGGAAATGCCATTTATCAAAAGATTCTTTTTTTTTCTATTTTTTTTTTTTAAAGTAAAATTTCAATAGAAAAGGTTTAGTATTCAATGTAAAGGACACTTTCAGCCGTTCTCCAGAATAAGAGCGAGGAGCTACTACTATCTCTTGGATACTGGTACCAGCTGCATCATATAGTGCATGAATAACCTTGTCACGGCAGTACAGATAGAGTGTAATTACCAGAACTTTCCAAAAGTCCGCACTGGAATGCTCCCTGTGCAAACAGGGAGGGAACAGCACATTGAGCCACTCAGCAGTGACCAGCCACTAGATTGAGAGTCACCCTTCCCTATCCTCAGACCCCAAAAAGTTAAAAATAACCATTTATTGTCTGGGAGTGCTGGAAAAGCCACTTGTCAAAGGCCATTTAAAATGCAGATGTGCTCAGTTAGAGCCAGACAGGAGACTCATGTATAAAGCTACTTGACTGCTGTGTTTGTTTTTTAACAGCTCTTCTTCCAAAACTGGGCTGGGTTTGGCTTCTCCTGCCCCTTCAGGAACACACGGCCAAGGCACCTCCTGAAGCACGGGTGAAGCTCCAGGAGCCTGGAACCAAAGCCTCGCCCAAGGGTCCCCCGTTACCCAGGTACACAAGGCCTGGCAGGTGATTGGGACACACGGTTCAGCTGAAGGCTGGAAGCTGAGCCAGGGATTTCCAAACAAAGGGATGATACTCTATCACGCTGACTCCCCCCTTTCCTGAGCACTTACAAACATGTCTGTTGATAAACCATAAAATAACCTTAATTATGGAAACCAAGTCCCACTATCGAGGCAGGCATGTAAAGCAGGGAGTCAGCTACTTTACATGTATTAAATTACAGCCTCTTCCCTCAAATTCCAGCTGACATAGTATGTAATTTTCTAGTGTTTCATTTCCATATTAACAATTACTTAGAACCTCACTCAGTTTGAATTCAAGGTATCTCGTATGTCAAGTTAAATTCTTGCCTTTTCCAACTCCTCCATGTTGCAGATCATGTGGGCACATGTGGTAAATATCTCCACTGCACGTGACCTCGTGCGAATTCCATACACCTAGGGAAAAATTTAAACATCAGGAACACAACATTCTTCTTACACAAGATACCTCCTTTAATTATCTTCGAATTGTATTTCATTTTTGCTTTAGCTTTATTATCTTATTATTGGCTTCAATTTTTCTGTTGAAACATTAGCTGCCATCAACTATTATATCATCAAGAAAATTCTTTAAGTCTAAGTCATACTACAGTATGACTTAACCATTAAATCTGGAGTTTCTCTGTTCCAAGAAACATTCCCACTAATTTCATCCAATACCAACCTCCCTGTGGAGATCATACCTCTGCCATTGTGAAAATTTTGTACATTTCTGGAAGAATGACTGGAGCTACAAGAGGCATCTGTATGTCTGTCACTTCTCGGGTAAATTCTAAAAAATGGAAAAAGAAGAGAAGTTCTCCTAAGAAATCCAATTCGTAGGGAACAGCAACAATAGAACCGTTGAGAAACACTAAGCGTATTGAAAGATGTTGATTTGCACTTCACTAGACTAGGGTCATCTGATCTACCTGAAGCAATCCTCAAAGGCAAGCAGAAAAATATCACACTAAAAACTGCAGGTATCTGGAAAACAGGGTGTTACAATCAAAGTCCCTGTTGAGCTTTAACCTGCAGCACAGCATGGCCTTCCCCAGCTCTCATGACACCTGCTGAGCACATGATTCCACAGCCAGCAACAGGCACCAGACCCAGGGGAAGAGAGGAAGAAAATTCCAATTTCTTCAATTTGGATGAAACGTGACAGAATACTGGCACGAGGAAAAGCCTAAACAGCAGACCTGCCCAGCCATGGCACCCACACACCTGTGAGCACTCTCATGGCCCCGTGCACTGCGTTGACATCGCCGCTGACCAGCATCTCCATGAGGAGGTTGAAGAGCTCGGGCCAGGCCTCGGGCCAGTCCCAGTGGGCAATGGCTGACACGGCGTAGGCGACGCTCGAGCGCACCTTGCTGATGGACTCCCTCAGCCCGTTGGGCAGCAGCTCCCTGATTGCAACTTTTGCCTGTAGAAAACAACAGCATTTNACCTCGTGCGAATTCCATACACCTAGGGAAAAATTTAAACATCAGGAACACAACATTCTTCTTACACAAGATACCTCCTTTAATTATCTTCGAATTGTATTTCATTTTTGCTTTAGCTTTATTATCTTATTATTGGCTTCAATTTTTCTGTTGAAACATTAGCTGCCATCAACTATTATATCATCAAGAAAATTCTTTAAGTCTAAGTCATACTACAGTATGACTTAACCATTAAATCTGGAGTTTCTCTGTTCCAAGAAACATTCCCACTAATTTCATCCAATACCAACCTCCCTGTGGAGATCATACCTCTGCCATTGTGAAAATTTTGTACATTTCTGGAAGAATGACTGGAGCTACAAGAGGCATCTGTATGTCTGTCACTTCTCGGGTAAATTCTAAAAAATGGAAAAAGAAGAGAAGTTCTCCTAAGAAATCCAATTCGTAGGGAACAGCAACAATAGAACCGTTGAGAAACACTAAGCGTATTGAAAGATGTTGATTTGCACTTCACTAGACTAGGGTCATCTGATCTACCTGAAGCAATCCTCAAAGGCAAGCAGAAAAATATCACACTAAAAACTGCAGGTATCTGGAAAACAGGGTGTTACAATCAAAGTCCCTGTTGAGCTTTAACCTGCAGCACAGCATGGCCTTCCCCAGCTCTCATGACACCTGCTGAGCACATGATTCCACAGCCAGCAACAGGCACCAGACCCAGGGGAAGAGAGGAAGAAAATTCCAATTTCTTCAATTTGGATGAAACGTGACAGAATACTGGCACGAGGAAAAGCCTAAACAGCAGACCTGCCCAGCCATGGCACCCACACACCTGTGAGCACTCTCATGGCCCCGTGCACTGCGTTGACATCGCCGCTGACCAGCATCTCCATGAGGAGGTTGAAGAGCTCGGGCCAGGCCTCGGGCCAGTCCCAGTGGGCAATGGCTGACACGGCGTAGGCGACGCTCGAGCGCACCTTGCTGATGGACTCCCTCAGCCCGTTGGGCAGCAGCTCCCTGATTGCAACTTTTGCCTGTAGAAAACAACAGCATTTAGAGCAGATCCACAGCCATAGCATAAGCTAATAAAGAAAATCTAGACCTGTAACTGTATCCTGATATTGATTCAACATTGGTTTTACAAAATGAACATCCAGGAGACAAAAACACTCTCGCACACTACACCCTGTAATTTTTTAGGGAAAACTGCATGGTGTGTTTTAACATAGCATCATCTCACACACAGCATCAGACAAGCACAGAGTAAATAGCTCACAGCTGCAATTACACAGGATGTACAGATCTACATGGAAAACATCCAGAGTTAGCTGAGATAAATCCCAGTTCCAGGACTATGCTTGCTTACTTTGGAAGATTTCAGTAAACAAGAACAGTCACCCAGCCCTGAAGGGACAGGAAAAAACAAAAGCCACTTCTGGGGCATAATTCAAGCAATTATCTCTGGATGGGATGAATCATACTATAGATATGAAAGATGCTCTAGTCAACAGTCAGAGTGGAAAGGGCTGGAATCTCTGGCCATCTCAGCTGTTAAATACTCCTGCTGAACAGATTCTTAATGAAATCCAGCAGCTTTAAACTGAAATTTGTCATGGGAAAATAACCTTTAAGTCCCAAGATGTATAACAAAAGATGTAGCAAATCTCCAAAAAAGGACTGCCAGAATCAGTGTTTGTGAACCTTGGGAAGCAGCTTTTCTTCCAGTCTTGTTCTGAGAGTAGCAGGAGCATTGTGGCTGAACTTTCCCTACAGGAAGCAGCCCAAGCTTCTCAAGCCCAGTGGTGTTTTAAGCAACTGAAAACAGATTTTTGAAGTGGAAAATGTCAAAAAACCTTAACTGAAGTCATTAATCCTCCAAATACACAAGGGCACAAGGGCACCGGTACTTCTTTAACTGCCTACAGAATTAATATTCTTGATGGATAAAGTGTTTCAAACCAGATAATGTGAAACCAAGTCTTACCCTTTCTGTGGTCTCTGGAGGTCTAAACTTTTCCGACTGAGAGCACCAGTGAGTTTCCACATACTGTTTCAGAATAACAGACGCCAGCTGTATCAAGAGAGAGGTCAGGAATCAGGGACATATCCTGGTGCAAGGATCACCCCTGACCCATTTGCTCAGCCTCCTGTCCCATCATGCTTCTTTTAGAGGGGCATCAGGACTCGCCAAAAATGCAAAAAATCCATGAAACGGACCACAAAGTTACTGCAGTAAAAAGAACTGCTGGGTATCCACTGAGCAGCAATGGCCTGCACAGCACTGACCCAAGGCAGCAGCTCTAGAAAGGCACAAGACACAGGTCACAAAGTAACTAAAGAAATATAGAATCAAAACTTCCTTTCCAAGGAGGAAAACACCTACAGAAAAAGCTTCTGCAAAGAGAAGCCACACTTCTGCTTGCTGATGTCTACCACTCACCTCCTAAGTTGTGTCCACTTCCAGTACAGTATTGTGTCAGCACCAGGTTTATTAAGTACAAAAAAATATTTTCAAAAAATTCAAAATTCTGAATAATGTTGAAAGAAAGACTCTAGAGAAATGTAAAAGAAAGTGGGGAAACAGTAACAGAAAGCTACTTCCAATTTTTCACCTGAAAACATGGAAGAATATTTTAAAAATCGAGGAAATTTCCATCAAAATTCTTTCTGCAGTTCCAGGCAAACTCACCTGCCGGATGGCCAGAGCTCCCTGAGGATCCACAGTCAGTTCTGCCAAATGAACACCAAATTCTGCAAGAAAAAAACCCCAGATATTGGTATTGTAACTTTTATTGCCACACAGCAAAAGTCATCAAGATTTTTGGAGAAGGACATCATACCAATTGAGTGACTCATATGCAGGAAGGAGAAGGCAACTCCAAAGCACAGCTACTCAAATAAATCATGAGCATTAATTCTCCCCTGTGCTCTCCACAAAACTTCATTTATTGTCTTGGCATCTTATTTTCTTCTCTCATGGGCAAAAAAAATTTGCAATGCAGGCTAATAACAAACGAATTATTTCAACTTTAAATACATATCTAAAAATCTTATTTACGATGTAAAATCATTACTCAAGTTCCTACAGGAGAGATGCATGGAAAAGATCCAGGATGGAGCAAGACAGCAGCAGACTGGCAGCCAGCAGTCCCTTTTTGGACACCCTGGGTTCATCCACAGGGATGTGCAGGCATCGCTTCAGCTGTCCCAGCCCTCACCCTGCCACTGCCCAGGACACACCAAACACCTTCCCGAGCAAACCCTGCCCAGCACGGTGACACCTGCACTGCCTGGACAATCCTTGGGGCTACGGGACCTTCTCCTGCAAAGAATCTATCCAGAAAAAGCAAGAGCTTCTCGTGGCGTCTTGCCAAGCAAACTCCATGATAAAGGCAAAATTCAAACACTTGTAACAATTCTGTTGATGCTGAGCACAGGAAATAAAAGCCAGGAAGAGCAGCTATTTTGGTATAGTAAATCCATACAACTAAATTAATTTGCTTAAAATTGCAATTTTAAGTTCCAGGCAGCTGATAACTGTCCTAAATACTTCATTTAATTCCACTAGTCTGCTTAAGAAACAGTTTTAGTTCTTACAAGCTGTGGAGCAGAAGCTATGCCCTGGGGTCCTGTCAGCACACCCTGCCTCCTGCAGACAGGCTAAAGGTGCTGACAGCATCCCTGACAAAAGCAGACTGAAAATTCTTCTCAAAAGGGGTTCTGTGACTTCCCTCAACAGCACATCTGAGTGCTTCACAAATGGTTATTGAGCGTCTCCTAATACCCACCTCACTGCTAAGAGGCTTTTCTGGGTTGGGAGATAATTGCCTCTCACTTTCCCCAGCACACACTGAACATACCCAGTTCCTTTACCCTTTCTTCATAGATCATGCATTTGAGAAAGAGGAAAATAACCCTCTTATCCCAGCTGTGAAAGCAGGGAGCCTCATTCCAAGATGTACTTAACATAATACTTCTCTTAACTGAAGCAGTCATTATTCTATGTGCTATCTGCGATTTCCATGCTCAAGTGTGGCATTGCATTTCAGCCCCATCTTTAAAGGGTAAGTTGGAAGGGTATAAAGAGTATAAATGGAAAGCTAAAAAGGCTAAAAATAGGTATAAAGGAAGCCAGAATAACTGCAACAGCTTCACACAGCTACAACTCAGTATTCTAGTTCACAGTCCTTAATTTGTTTACATATATGCATTTGATGTATTCTCTCTGCATACAGTACAATATGATTTACAATATTTAGTTTCTCCATTTTCCAACATCTTAGGTCTGCTCCCCAGGCAGACTGCAGTGCCATCCTTGGGACACCACACATACTCACTGCTGCAGTGACCAAGAGTTCTGTCATAAAAATCCCTTGGGTCTGACAATAAGCCACTGACAATCCCCTCCTCCCTCGCCCAGGTTTTCAGCCTGATGTCCTGCTTAAAAATATTACAAAACTATATCTTAACTGATAAACTACCATTGTGGTAAATTCCTATCAGGAATCCTGCTGAATTCAGATCATTCACACCCAGCACTTGTTTAAGCAATAAGCCAGCTCTCCTGTCAAACCAAAATTAGATGGATTTACCAAGAACAGAGCACATAAAACAGTACTAGTTGTGTAGCAACTATTTATCCTATTGTTATAGACACTGACAAGCTGTTTAATGAGCTGCTCCAAGAATCTTACCAGGGACTGCTATTATACTGATCCTTGTACAGCTCACTGGCTCCTTTTTTCTCATAGGATTGGTTTATTATTGGATTTTTCCCCTGTTGGCTGGAAACTTTTATCTTTATCATGGGTAAATCCAGTTCAAATGGACCTTGACAAATGATTCCTTCACTTACATTTTGTAGATTTGAGATACCAGAAATACCAAGTCTTCTCCCCAAGATAAAGTCTGTAAACCTCAAAGATTAGAAGCTTTTAATGAAGGGCCTGGCATAGAGAGCACTTAGCAAACACATTTTCTCCCAGCTCTGCTTCTCTTCATTAACCTCAATATTAATAAAATCAAACTCTCCTCCTTCACAAGCTCTCTCTACCATATAACCAGCTTATGTAACCTCTTCNCCCCCCCCCCCCCAACGTTTTTGCAAAACTAAGCCACATAAAACCAAAAATTACTAGTAAGCAAGCAAGAAGGAATAAATGAGCAGAAGTTTCTACTGAGTCTTTGCACCTATCTGCCTAGTTGAAGTGGGTCAGCACTGACCAAGTCAGCTCAGCACACCCATGCAGAGCTGGTTTAGGAGCTGCTAAAAGTGCCTTTTGTTGTCTCTGATGAGGGCAGAGACAGGGTGAGGTGGAGGAACAGCTGCAGCCAGTCTGCTGAATCCAGGTAGCCCCATGGCCACTGACACTCCAAACTAAAGCAACACTTGGTCTGCAGAGGCTGGACCTCACCACCACCACAGCAGCACCAAAAACTGAGTTCCCTTTACCCAATACTTGCCCACCTTTGTGCATCGTGGTCCTCAGCCACACAGGGACAGATGTTTTCCACAGGACTGGCTTTCATAACATCATCATAAAGCAACTTGGGTTGAAAGGGACCCCGGGAGGTCACTGCTAAAGCAGAGTCAGACACAAGATCAGACCAACACAGACCAGGATGGGGATCTGCAGACAGACTAGGAGGAAATGCCAAGCAAGAATCTAATGCTTAGACCCAGAGTTCTGACACTCTACACATGCGCTGCTTTGAGGAACTTCTTCATCCTCCATCATGATGCTCAGGAACTGCTCCAAAAGCACTCCTTTTGTAAGCACACCTCTAAAACTGCATTCATATTTTCCTCATTTCTCAGCAACACAGAAAGATTGAGATCACACTTCTCCAGCAGCTGTGCTGGTTTTAAGTATCTCCTTTGAAATCTCTTCTTCACAACTTCTCTCTACACTCAACATAACTGCAGCATTTCACAGAGCAAACACCAGCGTTTGCTGCTGTGAATGACCTTCCTTCCGGACAGGCAGTATCGTAAGTTGCAATGTGGCCATTTCTTGTTTCAACTTACCTGTTACAAATCAGTTCAATGTTATAGTTTACTCCTCTTATGAAGCTCAATCAACCCACAGGACTTCCACGCATTTCTGCCACAATTTCAGTTACAGCCAAAAGAGCACCACACAACCACATGTTGTGGTAATGTCTTTATGTTCTCCAGAATCTCTCCTTCCAAACAATGCTTGGGTTTATGGCATAAAATTATGTATTCACAGAGCACCTGATGCAACACTGAAATCTCTCTTGAAGCCATATTAAAATAGTTCTGCTGGGAAGGAGCTGACCATAAGCAAAAACATGCTGAACCATGGAAGCACAAGTGATGCAATACGTTTTGTGCCATTATGGTAGCTGTAGGTGTTCTGGTACAAACGGCCAGCAAACTGTATTATGAAAATATCATCAGAGAATCAACGAGTTTCACAGCATCGTGCTGAGCCACCTGCTCTGGAAGAGGAGATAGTGAAAGAACATTTACAAGACCCATAAAGCCAATCTTCCACTCTGAAATCACATTCAAATCAAAGCACTGGTTGTCTCCTAGATAGGACTAGTCTCAAACAAGATGGACAAGAGGGTCAGCATGCCCGCACATGACACAGGAGTCAATCTGCCAGTGTCAGCACCCTCTTCACAGCCACCTGCACGTCTCAGCTTCTGGCAACAAACAACACTGTAAAGGACTGAGCTGAAGGCACCTTTTCACACACAGGGTGTCACAATATAAATCATGCTGAAGATGGCCTTATGATGCCTTTCTACCTGCAAAAAGGACACACAGAAACACATAAGACAGGCAAAAGAAAGGCAATTCTCCAGCCTGGAGCCATTCATCTCTCACCACCAGGTTTCCAGAGCACAAGAGCCAACAGCTCAGAAACTAAATACTGTTACCATAAAACATCAAATCTGGTATCTAACCTGGCAAGCAGGGAGCAGTGTTTTCCAGCTGTCTGAGAAGCTGCCATTAAACCTCCTTATCCACATAATTTAGAGGACTGTGTGGCAGACACTGCTCCTCTCCATAGGGTGGAAGCCATTCAACAGAGTTGGACTGGATGATCCTTGTGGGTCCATTCCAACTCAGAACAGTCTGTGATTCTCAGCAGTCTGAGCCCTCCTGCTGGACATGAACTCCCCTCAGAGTGCCACTGCTCTGCTCTGGCATTCCTGGAGATGACTTGGGATCCACACATGTTCTCGGTAAGACCGAGAGGAAGAGACAATTTTTCCACATTGGGTAATTATCCTCAGGTCATATGACACTGGCAGTAGTGCACACATCGGGGTGGTGCATGGTGATACCTGGATGGACCAGACAAAGTGAACAGCAGGCCCACTGTACCAGCAACACACTGATACCACAGTCAAGCCAAGTTAGACACATTCACAGCAGCACCACTCCACAGCTGCAGCTCTCATTTCTCTGCCTTCCCCCTGCAGTCTTCAGGTTGCTTTTATTTATGTTCCACAAAAATCTAGAGACAACAAAGATCACCAGGTGAACTCTCCTCTTTCCAGAAACCGACAGTAATGCATCTCCCACCCTCAAGCTGCCAAGTGGTGCCTGTTTCCTTAGCAGACAGAAGATGCAGAAGCAGGTGAGAGACTGAGTTGCTGAGGGCATGTCTGGCAGTTGCCAAAGGGTGACATGGTGGGAAGAAAATGCTACCATGACCTTAATCCAGAGGAGACATCCCATATTCCTTTACAGCATGTGTATGGAGTCAGACAGGAGACTCCCCTTGAACAGTTCAGCCTGTTCCAGAGGCTTTGACCATGCACTGCTACTCATCTCCTTGTACAAGCACCAGCCAGATCCACTGTCAAGCTGCTTCAGGGAGCTCAACTGCATCCTCTAAACACCTGAACCATCCTGACCTGGCTAAAACCTGCCTGCAAGAGAGGGCAGCACACACCACACAGAAGAGCCAACAGTTGCACTGGCTTAACCACATAATACAGCCCAATCTGTGAGCAGAGGGGGGGGGCAGAGCAATGCTGCCCCAACACCGCCAAGGAAATCCTGGCATTAGGAACCTCCTGAAGTGGGTGTTATATCCAAGCACTGTGTTCAACAGTTCTTGATGAGTTTTTTCCTCTAGAAATGTTAAATCATTTTAAAACCATTTCTAATTCTAACATCCAGCAGCAATGATTTCCACGGTTCACACACTGGGGCAACAGCCTAATTCTGCCTATTTCAGATTAATTTCCCCTGACAGCCCAGGATATTCCATGATTCTGTGATCTCAGCTTTATGCAAAGTCACAAACAATCCCTCCTCACTCACCCTCTCCGTAGCTTATTATTTCAAGGCCTCCATTTCTGCTAACCCTTTCCCAGGCAGAAAAGCCAATGGATTAGGTCCCTTGAAAAAAGAAGCTTCTCCACATCTCTGCGAGTGTCTGTGCTGCCTTTTTGCTGCCCTGCTTGATCCCTGCCAGAGCAGCAGGCCAGTAATGCATGCAGCACTGGCTGTGGAAGCATGAGGAATTTATGTCGGCTTTGTTCTCTATTCCCTCCTTAACAGTCCATTTGGCTTTTTGGAACATGACAGAGCAGTGATTGGGTATTTTCAGGGAACTCTCCACACGGACAATGGGATTTCTTCTCCTAATGACAATAGTTAGGACTGCCCATAACTTTCTAGGGCATTATCTGGACTGCCTCCCCTTCCCCCAACACTACTCTGCTGACCAACACTGACTAGCTTCAGCGTCTGCACTTAACACACCTTGTGAAATCATCCTGTCATTTGTGCCATTGATTCTCACCCTGGCCAGACTGAGCAGCACTATCAGCAACTTTGTCCCACCACTATTCCACATCATTTACAGATGTTCCGAGTAGCTCAGCTTCACCTGGGACTCCTGACCCTGCCAGTCAAGAGCTGTGCTCAGCAGCTCAGTTTCTGTAAAAAGTTTCAGCAAGTGAACTTTCTAAGAGCTTTTTGGGAGTCCCAGCATTCCCACAAACAATTCTTCCCAACTGCTGAATTTTAACCGTAACAGGCAGTGCAAAACCCACACCCACTCCCCTGTACCAGCCCCTGCTGCTCCTCACTTTGGAGCCCTCACTAAAGGCCGTCCCATGTTTTCCAGCTTAATACTTAGCTGGTCCCTAAGCGTGAGTTTTCAGCCCAACTTTTGCACAGTAATTGAATGTTTGAGTCCCTCTAAACTCTGGGAGATCTGCTCTTTAGCACTTGCTGTTTATGGCAAACTGGTAGGTGGAACTGCTTCTACTGGGGTTTCAATCTGACATGAATTCTCCAGCACGTCTCTTGTAGAGGATCCTCAATGTCACAAGTCAAGTCAACATCAGCACAAGGAATTTGGCTCTTCTGCAGTCCTTTTGTACTGAATGTACCTTCCCCAGTCAGTCGCTGGCTTTGAACACCTCTGAAAGGTGCGGAGGTATTCAAAACTTCTGCAACATTTGAAAGCATTTTAAGTTTTTATGACTTTAACTAGTTCTTCCTCAATATGTTTTTGCTCTACTTTCATTTGTTTTGCATTAAAACTGCCAACACTTGTGCTCTTTCCTACTCCTTCTACTTCAGCATCTTCTTCATGTTGCTTAATGATACATTTTTTGCTCTTTTAAAGTACTTGTGACACACATGATCTACATTTCTCTACCTCAATAATATGGTGCTAGCACACATCAGATTCCTGTACCTCTTCTTCTTGGTTTTTGCAAGCTTCTCCATGCCAAAGACAGCACAGAAAGGAGAATATAGCTTATTCTTCCCATGCTGCTTGACCAATACAAGAGAGGAGGAATCAAAGGTGAGCAAAATAATTCCCTGAAAGAGACCTCAGGAGGTTTCCAGTCAAACCCCCATGATCAAAGCAGAATCTGCAGCATTAGACCAGGGTGCTCAGATTTTCTAGGCAGGTCTTGGAGATACTCAAGGATGGAAACAACACAGCTTTTACAGACAATCTGCTTAAAAACTCCTTATATCCAGTTGGAACCTCTTGTTTCGAGTTTGTGCCCATTTATCCCTCATCCTGTCCCACTTCTCAGTGTCCTGACAATCTCCTCATAATTACCAGAAGCTGCTGTCAGACCCACCCCCAAATTCTCTTGCTTCTGCAGTGGAAAACCCCTCAACCTCATCACCTCATGTGGTGAATGCTGCAATTCCCCCACCCAACCCATGACCCTTTACTGAACTCACTCCCCTTTGTTGCCGTGTCTCATCACGGGGTGGGGGTGGGAGCAAAGCGCCCAGGTATTCCAGGTGTGGTCTAAGGAGCACTGACTAGAGAGGGCTGATCACTTCCTCTGATCCTGCTCAGACAGCCCGGCATGCAGGTGCCCTCCAGAGCACACTGCTGGCCCCGTCCAGCTCACCAGCCACTGGTATTTCCTGGCCCTTTGTCCCAAAGCTGCTCCCCGGCCAGGCAGTGCCTGACCCACATCCCAGCACTGGGATGTCCCAGGAGCAGAACATGCCTCTGTCCTTGCTGAATTCCTCTGGCTCTGTTCCTGCAGGGCTCTTTGGACAGCAGCTCTGCCCTCAGGACATCAACTGCCTCCCCTCCAGTTTGGTGTCACCTGCAAAC
>VYZR01011186.1:0-10433 GCA_013400675.1 Oxylabes madagascariensis | reverse complement strand
TCTCTTATAGTCACTAAATACCAGTAAAACTGCTGAAAGATGTGTATTGAATAAACAGAAGTGCACCTTTGAAGCTAATCCCATCTGGCAAATAAAAGAATAGACATGTCAGCAAGGCAAGTTTAGCTTACTTCCAAAAGAACAAGTGTGCTGCTACCAAAACCAAGGCAAGCCAGAAACTTCAGGCTTGATTTAAATGAGGAATGGAATCACAGAATATACTGAGTTGGAAATAACCCTCACTTGCAGTGCAGAGCAGAGTGGGACAGACCTTTCCCTTGCCTGGCTGGCGATGCTGTGCCTGATGCACCCCAGGACATGGTTGGCCTTCCTGGCTGCCAGGACAATGCTGACTCATGTTCCACTTGTCATTGACCAGGACCCCAGGTCCCCTTCCACGCAGCTGATCTCCGGCCTCTTGTTCCCAAGTCTGTCCATACATCCGGAGTTGCCCCATCCCAGGTGCAGAATGTGACTTCAACTCCCTTCTTGAACTTCACACTGTTGGTGATTGCCCTTGTCCCTGATTTGTCAAGGTCTCTCTGCAGGCCCTCTCTCCCCCTGAGAGACTCAACTGCTCCTCCCAGTTTAGTGCAGATAGCAAACTTAGTATTCCTTCAAGTCCTGCATTCAGGTCATTAATGTGGATGTTGAAGAGCACAGGCTTGAGAAGGGAGCCCTGTAAATGTCATGCTACTGGTCTGAGTTTTAATAATTATTTATGGTTTTAACCTAAGATATGGTCATGACGTCTTACAGCAGGTGAACAAGTTGAGTAGCGACTTGTTCATACTCTGGATTTCCACATGAAACAGGACAGATCTGACCTTATCGCTGTTTTGTGTACTCTTGTCTTGGGAACAAATACAGGAGGGATGAATCTGCTCTTCTCTGCAACTGCTGATATGAATCCCTTGGTCATCTTGTGTCAATCTTGTGTAGCTATTTCCTAGTCATTCAGGTGTGTGCCGATCCATGAGTTCAAATACATTGATCTGAGGGCAGGAACTGAGACTATTTGAGTCTCTCTGTACCAGCTTTCCCTGAATGCTTCAAGGTGTGGAGATAAAACCTGTGGAGAAAGCAAATGCTGCTACTCTGCCCTCACTGTCCACAGGATTGTCCTCCCAGGGAACCAGTACACAATAGCTCAGGTGCTGTAAATTCCTCTCAGTTAGGGTCCAGGTTTTCAAAAGTTTGGTGCTGATGCTGGTTTTGGGGCACTTTCAGAGTGCAGCAGATCAGAAACAGCTAACAAGACCAGGGTTTATAAATAATTACCTGCTTTTTCTACTGGCTGCAGCTCCCAGGTCACAAACTGGCCTGTCATGGTGATGTGGTAAACCCAAGCAGATGAGACACCTTCTTTGATCTGAAATCTGCAGGATATTTAATTTTCGCACTCTTGTTTGATTTCTTAGAGGAAGCCAACACTGTAGCTTTTGAAAGGTATTTCCCTGTCTTTGATAGCAAATACCTTTTATCTCAGCTTGTTTTCTTCTGTTATTTTTAGAGAGTGGTACAACAGGTATTAGAATAAGTTTCATGCTTTTCAGTGGTGGTTTGATTCATATAAATCAGGCTTGCAAAAACCTCATGTGCTTGTGTGACCCTGGGCCACCATTAGGGAACTACAGTTTTCTTCTCCTGTTACAAGTCTCACTAGTGCCTGCCCTTTAGCTGCAGAAGAAAAAGCCTTGGCTGGTATTTCTTGCCTTTTTTTAGTTCATGAAGCATCAGAATGTGTCGTATGTGTCCTGCTGGCTGACAGGGGAAGTGCAGTTGCCCTGTATTTTGTTAGCCAGACACTTGTATTTGGGACTTGACGTTGTCACCTCTAGAGCCACATAGGTTATGAAATAACTGCTATCTTGAACTAGAGGAGAGAGGGTATGCTAGTTTAGAAACAAACCAACAGGAGAACCAAGGTCAGAACTACAATTTAATAGGAAAATTAAAATAAAGGCAGGAAACACTGGCTTAATGTGACAGAGTCAGCATACAAGCTCATACCCTGCTGGTCAGGGTGGTGGTAGCTGTCTGATTAAGTGGTGGCTGCAGTCCTCTTGAAGTGATAGATGTGTTTCTGTTGAAGCGGTGATCCTGTAGAAAGGTCTGGTCTTCCTCTGAAGGTCTAGTGGTGGTTATGGAGCTCTTGCCCTGTGGCAATTCAGTAGGTGAGGACTCCCTATGGTGTTCCAAAACTCAGATTATATCCAGGTAGGAATGCTTGGTTCCTCCCCCTAGGTGGAGCATTTCACAATGGGATGATGTAATAATGTAAGTCATGCAGTAAGGCCTTGAAGGCTCATTAGCAGAGAGATACCCCCAGAGGGAGTTATCAGGAATGTGTTATGGAAGAGATAAAGAACACTGGTTTTAACAGCTTATGAAGATGGTGATAGAACACATACTTTTGGTTGCATCCTACATTGTAACCCAAGACAAGGGGTAAAAAGCTGAGGAAATGTCATTGCTGGTTTTGGAGAGCCTGCAGGAGTCCTGGAGAGGTGGACCAGGAACACCCTGATTTGGGAAGCATTGGAAAGGGTCTGGGCAGTACTTCCTGCTGGGCTTGTGGCAGCATGATGAGTTCCTAACTTCCACATCACTGTGTCATCCTGCAGGTATTGCTTTGTCTGCTTGCTGAAGGCTTCTGGGTCAGGACATTTCAGCCCTCCCTGGGAAAGGTGACCCAGGGAATCCATTCACACCATACAGGAATGGAAATGCACCATTGTTTTTTTGTATATCTGTTTCTTTTAAATAATGTTGAATCAAATCAAATTATTTTGGGGTGGAGGGGAAATGGGAGTCAAATGAGTGGGAAGAGAATTCTTGTTCAGTTTGTAGCATATTTTCTGGAGGGCCAAAAGCCTATCCAGCATCTACAAATGAAACAGGAGAGAAAGCATGTCTCTTCTGAAGCACATTTGGCTTCTGCTGAGCACAAGCCTGACCCACCCCAGAAGCTCTGCAGTTGCTGCTGTATTTTCATGCTAAACCTACTAAGTCTGGTTCCCTGGCAAGGCTGAGGCCTCAGGCAAGGTCTAGGCAAAACACAGCTCAAATCCTCTGGCTGCAGGTGAGCAAGCTGACATCTCCTCAGCTTATCCAGGCACAGAGTCAGCCTTAGCAAGAGCCCTGTGAGCATTGAACCTAACATGACCCCTGTAACTGCCTCAGTGACAGACCTCCTCTGTGTAACTGGGGCCTCAGGCAGTTCCCTGGGCTCCTTTCCCTCTTGGTGCCTGAAGGAAGACCTCCTCCCAGGATAGTTTTATTTCCCTGAAAGAAAAATTATTGGGGTACACAATCAGCATAATTAGTGTGAATTAAAGTAATTTGAAAAATGCCTTATTAATCATTCAAAGGCTTGTAAGCATTGCAGGGAAATAAGTTTTTAATTATAAACATGATTTATGTAAAGTTGATGGACTCCCCTTTAAATTCAAACTCCTGAATGGGAGAAAATGAAGGCTTATTTGTTTGTGTTTTCAAGGCTATATCCCAGTTGCCTGGTTTTAACTTGGGCTTCAAGCCAAAACTTGTAGCCCTGTGAGCCTGGAGCCATTGAAGTGGCTCTTTGCCTTTCTTAATGCTCTTAGTTCTGCTGGAGTATTTAAGCAGTCACTCAGCAGGGCCCATGCTGGGCAGACGTGCTTTTGTTTCCTGTCCTCTTGGTGGTGTTCAGAAAGCAACAAGTTAATGGCCTTGAATTGAGCCGGGCCTCCTACAGACAGATACTGTTCGAGCTTCCTTAACTAATCCCTGCCAGCCCCTGTTCTCTCAGAAGGTGCTGCTCTCCTGCCATTCCAGGCCTTGCCTCTCACACAGCTCTGCTCAGGTACCTTGGTCCTGACTGGCAGCAGCTCCTGCCATTCCCACCTTGGGACTGTTGAGCAGGCTGGGTTATTCAAGCTTTCCATCATGTTCAAAGGAAACCTCCAAATTGACTTTTACCATGCTGAAAAGACAGGTTAAGTGCTGTTAGTGTTTTGGGGATTTTTTCCCCCCTCTTCCTTCTTAGCAGAGTAACATTAACTCTAAAGCCTTTCTGAGTGTTTCTGCTCTGGTTTTGTTCCCAGGATTCCAAGTGTTGTGGTCTGTGGCTTACAGGCAATGCCAGTATGGCCTGATGAACCTCCCAAGCAGAAGAGATCATTTCATAGTTCTTCACATGCACTGCCCCGGCGATCTTGGAGCCAGGCATTGTTACACTTCAGAAAATCTGGCTCTTGCCAGAAGATGATGGTTTTCCATCATCATGGTTTTCTTTTTGAGATTCATAGAATATTTTGGCTGGAAGGGAACTTTATTATCACCTATTGTGATCCCTCACATAATCCTTTCATGCATGGATAATGTGGATAATCCTGTGGCTTGGATTTGGACTTAGAGCTAGTCCTTCAGAACGGACTTTGATCCAGCTGTGGTTCTGAGGGCTCCAGTGAACGGCAAAGAAACTTTTGCCTCCCCAGGTACATCATCATTCCTCTCAGAGCATTGTAGTTGCACAGACAGGCTGTGAATTGGGAGGCACGAGGGAACAGGGGAGGTGCTGTGAGCAAGGGGCTGGGGAGTATTTCTGATGCTGTCACTTCAAAATTAAGTTAATTGTAAATTCCACTGCAAATCGGAGCTTTCACAGCACAGCAAAGCGAGAACAGCAGTCATCCATAGTGATTTGGATTGTTACAACAGTGGTCATCAAATTCTTTTGACGAGGGGCATGTGAGATCAGACACAATTATCTTCTCTCCCAAATGATTCTGCTCTGCCTTCTTCAAGTACACCACCACCATTTCTAATTTGCAGTGAGTTTTAGAGCTCTGGGATAAATGAGACCTGATTATTTTCAATGGAAGAAAGATGTGAGCAGAGGGAACCTCCCTGTGCACACACCAGCAGCTTTTGGCACTGCATCGTAACAAAAGCTGGAAGAGCTTCTTGCTGTCGTTGTTGGGATGAGCCCTGGCTTTTCCCCACTAGAATCCCCACACAAATTGCAGACCCAAACTGAACTTAACTGTTTTCCCTGAGCACTACTGAAATATACACAGGTTTTACTGCCTAGAAGTGAGGATGGGGCTGCAGGGATCAAATTATTACAGGATTTGGGGATCATCCTTCCATCTCTGTAAACACAGTTGAAGGGAAACTGAGTAGTGCAGTCTTTGTTCTGATCAGTTAGCAGGATCTGATTTTTCAGTCAGAGAAGTGCCACCATTTTTGGTTTGTTGCCATATTGGGGAAAATACGTCCATGAGGGAGGATGCCACAATCAGGATCACTTTTGCTATTGTAACTGTTACTCTTCCTTGACAGGGGTGCCTGGCACACATCCTCGTGTGTAGTGTCCCTAGACACTGACTTCAGCAGAAGTTCTGATTTTAACTGTGTTTCAGGGCAAGATAGAAATTACCAGAAAAATGAGGATTAGGAGGAATTTTTTGGAGGACCCCCCTGCAAAGTGAGGTGCTCTGGAGGAAAAGGAGTTGTCAGCTCTCTGATTAACTAGCAAAGCTCTGGAGTTCATGCTTGTAGCTGTCGTTGAAGGCAGTAAGTTCCTGTGTGTAACTGCCTGGCTGAATGCAAGATTCTGTTGCTTAAAAAGTGGGACACATTCCAGGAAATTACCTTTGTAGGCAGCCCTGAGTGCTAATCTGAAATAAATAGGATACAGCATGAGCCAGAAGAGCATGAGCCAGGCCTGGACACTTGGCTGGAACACAGGCAGGGAAAGGCAAGGGAATCTGAGTCAATCTGAATCTGCCTCTGCTTTTCCTTCCTGCCCAGGGATTGTATGGCATGGCAGTTGTCATGCCAGTGAAGGCTTTTATTCTTGGTCTTTGACCTGCAGTGGGATGAGCAAGAAATGGCAGCGGTTGGAAAGCAGTGATGGCAAAGCTCACTGGCAAGTCTTACATGTCAGCACCTGCCAGCAGCCCCCTGCCTGTTGGCTGTTTCCAGGAAAGAAGAAAATCCTAGGGAGGTTCGGACCCTGCTGTTCTAAACTGTGCTCTCTGTTGTTAACCTCAAAAAGCCCTCACTGCAAGCACCAACATAGCATGAGAACAGCATCTTGATTTTGGGGTGAAGTGTAACTGCTGTATTCAGGTTGTCTTTGCTGTCCAAAGGACCCTTGTAGCTCTTGCAATTTCATGTTATGTGAAAGTTAGGGAGTTCCAGGGGATTGCCAGATCTTTGGAATTTGAAACTTACTTTAATCTCCTATGAAGCTGCTGTTGGCAGTCCCTGGTCACAGGGGTCAGGCTCACACCTCTGTGCTGTGTGTGGAACACGAAGGGATCTGCTCAGGTGTAAGGAGAGAGGTGCCACCCTTCCCTGGGGTCACTGGATGTGGCTTTCCTCATTTGGAGATTAAATTGCCTGATCTCCCCTCAGATTCCTCCTTCATCCTTGGGACCAGGCTCAAGGCATGCCGCATATCCCCCTCACCTCGGGAGCAGTACCTGGGCAGGGCCACCTCACTGCAGTCTGTAATTACACAGCCACATGGCTTTTTCTACATTCATGGTGCCAATGGTGGATGTGAAGAGATCAATGGAAGTTACACAGAAAACTCTAAATCTGGCTTTTCCACAACTGCAAGTGACTTCTTCCATACTGAGGTCAGCCTTGTTAGGAAGGTTGGAATGTATTTGCAGACATTCGCAAAGAGGCTGAATATACTTAGAAAAAAGCATGTGCAGTAACGCTGGCTTTACAATAAGATGTTGATTTAATTTTCCTCTTACACAAATCTCAGAGTAGTTTATCTAATTAAGGGTTTCCAAAGCCCTGTAAGGTCGAATGTTATTATACGTAACAACTGAGGCACGGACGCAGACTGGCAGGGAATCTGAATTGTTTATTCAAAGAAATGAGCTGGTTTTATACACTTTTTCAAGGCACAGGATTTCCTTATATGGTAATTCTCCCTAAGTGACCTATAATACATCGCCAAGTCAGCAACACACTTTCTTAATGTCCTTCTATGGGATGATCGTGCGCTGTTCACCCATCTGTCAGCTTCGGGCAGGCTCCTCTCTGCAGGGCTCTGCCTGGTGGCACCTCCTGTCCCCAGGGTCAGGCGGAGACAACCCTCTCTCTGCTGCCATGTGCTTCTTTGTGCTCCGATGTCCTTCTGCAGGTGCATGCCACGGCCTGCAGCTCAACTCCATCCCATCTCTTCCCACAATTATGCCCATTTTATGCAGGAGAAAGAGAAGCAGTGGGGAAACCAAGTTGAGAATAAAGTCCTCTTGTATTCTGGGAATCTGAGAGTGAGCAAGGACAGGGAAGGACTGGCTGGCACATTCAGGAGAATCACATTGTTTCAGGTGCTTGCCGAACCAGCAGATGTTTCCAGTACTGTGTGCTTTGCGGTCTCAGAGGTGTTCCTTTCCTACTTCTGAGGTTTGGTTCCCCTCGGCTGGGCCATGGCGGCTGCACAGTTCTAGGTGGCTGCACGACTCTAGGTGCCTGCACATAGCTGCCTTCCTCCTCCAGCAGCAGGACACACCTTGGATGCAGTGGATCAGGGCTTTGAAGCTGCTCATGGGTTGCTGCGTCTGTGCAGGCTGAGTGACCTGGGTGCTTTCCTACTGGGTTTGGGTACCAAAGCCTCCCTAATGGGATACCTGAAGGTATAGACAGAGGGAGGGGCAGGAGCAACCTCAGGGATAAACTCCACTGTTTGGGAGGGTGGAGGCTCTTGGAATGGCCTCAGGAAGGAGTCAGGCAATGGCATGTTATCTTTGAGGTGCGCAAATACTGGTTTTCTCCCTAAGGAAAATGAGGAAAGACACTTTTAATGTTCCTAGCGTGGCAGAAGCCCTACCCTTAATAGACAAAATCCACACAAGGGTGACTTGTTCTGAATGCCCCAAGCCTAGAAAAATCTTCACTGGCAGCTCATGCCTCATTAGGTCTAACAGAATCTGGTGTGTAGACAAGGGTCGGCCTCTTCAGGGTGTGATACCCGGAGGTGACATCATCCCCTGGTGCGAAAATCTTTAAAAGCCCGTTGAGTGTTGTACTCTTGTGGGTTTTGGTTAGTTTGTTTTTGGTTTTTTTTTTCCCTAGTGCTATAAAATGTTTGGATTTGAGATCACTCATGCCAGCTTTTACATTTTAAAGTTTCAGGCTATTCGTTGGTTTTTTCCAGTCCCCAGCTGCCTGTGTCCCAGTATCACTGAGGAATCTCAGCTCTTCTTTTGTGTACCTTATACCAGTAGATTTCCAGACCTTGTGGCAGTACAGAAATGCTTGGGAAAATCCATTTAGTGTATGCCACAAGCCTGGAAAGCAGAGGCAAAGAAGAGTCACCAAAAACACATTAAAAACATGAATCTTGACTTCTGACATTTTATCTTTTCAAAATTGAAGGCAGAAGGAACTTGTTATGTGCTCGAAATCTCTATAAAATCTTCCCCACTTTTGGTCTAATCTAATCCGTGGGTTAGCAGAGAGGCTACAGTGGGAAGGCAGGGCTTGCTGCTGTTTTGCTGAGTGTGCTGTGCCTGTGGAGGGGAGCTCCAAGCTCTGGTCGAATCCAGTGACAAAGAAAATGGCTGTGGCAGCTGAGTCATTCTTCAAAACATGATACAAGTACTGTGTACTAGGGATATTACTGACATCCAAGGAGGCTGAGACAAGAAGAGGAGAGCTACCACACCAACATAATCAGAGGCATTAACACTGGTTGATGGCAGACCTGGTGAGCAGGATGTGCACAGGAGTGATCTGGCAGAGCTGATGGTGGAGGAGAGCTGGTTTTGCCCCATGGATGAGATAGTGTTTGGTCAGCCATGTACATACTTTGTTGCTCATAACCAGCTCCTCTGAAAGGACCAGAGCTTGGGGGCTCTTAAAAAGTTAATGAAAAGAAGGGAAAACAGAATAGTTTCATGCATCACTCAGGTGTGGGCTGGAAGGAGGAGTTTTCCTACATGAGAATTCTTCGAAGTCCAAATACTCTCTTCTCTTGCTGGGCCAGAATGTGAAACACACAGAAATTGCTCCCTAACTGTCAACAGAATCTTGATTTCTAACCTTATATCGTTTTAGTTTTGAGGCTTTATGAGCTTTAGAAGTAGTATCTTAGAAGTTGACATTAGAATTTTTAATTGAATCAAAAAATTTCCTGTACGAAATGATGAACTATTTACATATTCCAGCCAGTTTGAAGAGCAAACCTTTCCCTGTAAGAACAGAAGCAAATTGACCTTTTCGGACCAGAAGCACATTCCAATAAGTTGGCTTTTTTTATTTTTAAAAAACCAAAACCAACAACAACAACAACAAAAACCACCCCAAACAATTAAAAAAACAAACAATCCACCAGTTATCTTCTGAGTCCAAACCTGGGGGATCAGCTCCCATCAGAAAAGATGTCATAAAAAATAGTCCAATTGTGATGTATCAACACTGATAATTAAATTTTTACGTGAGAGGCCTCTGCTGTTCCAGGGAGCCCAATCTCAGATGTGCTGGCACAGCACAGTTAGAAACGTTGCACCAGGCTGGGCTGTGCAGTGCATCCCCATTCAGAGCTGTGTCCTGATGGACTGTAGGAGGAAAAAGTTCTGAGATCACTGATCACTGGGAAATTTATCCAGTAACTTCCTTCCTGCTGTTATCTGACAAACTTGTCAAAAATCCTTTGTACCTACCTGTACTCTGCTGACAGCAAGTGGGATCCTTAAAGGCTGCTCTGAAATTCCTGCTTACAGTCTAAAATACAGTTAAACTTGTTGATTCCTTCCTTCTCTGTGCCACAAAGCTGCTGTGTCTGGTGTTAGGTGCAATTTTGGCTTCTTGGAAAAGAAACTGGAGCTGGTAGTGTTGCTCTGAGCTTCTTTTTGGAGGATGAAGGTGAAGAGCACCCTAGTTAAGTGTGCAGCAGAGGAGCATCGGGAAGGATATGACTACAGCGGAGGATGAGCTGCTGGACATCCAGGAGCAGAGCTGAGCTAGCAGAGCCCTTGGACTGCAAACCACAAGGGCTGCCTTTCCAGAATGTGCTGAAGGGGATGTGCCCCAGTCCTGAATTTGGAAGTGAGAAGAGAAACCCCAGTTATTTCAGAGGAATGCAGGGCAGGAGAGGGGGAGTCAGAGGAGGAGGATGGTGCAACCTCAGTTTATCAGTTCTTTATCAGATGTCACCACCTCCTCTTCCAGCCTGACCCAGCAGAGTCCAGGGCTGTGGCCATGGGTCCTCTGTCAGGCCTGGAACTCCGCAATGCATCAAGGGATGTCTTGGAAAACATTCCTGGCTGCAGTGGATTCTCCAGGAGGCTCTCCCTGGGAATTTGGTCCTGATGGAGGGAAGGAGAAGAAGGGCATTGGTCTGTGATTTCAGTGAAAATGACAGTGAGCAAACGACCATTGGGAAGTGACAGAGGCTGCCCTATCCCTGAAAGTGT
>VYZR01011179.1:0-10441 GCA_013400675.1 Oxylabes madagascariensis | reverse complement strand
GGTGAACATGGCAGTGCTGGGTTGGGGTTGGAGTCCATGACCTTACAGGTCTTTTCCAAGTTTAATGATCCTATGATCAAGATCGTTTTCATGTTTACCTCACATGGATTTATACAAACACACGTAAGGGATAACCACACCCCTAGGCTGGGAAGCAACTTCCACGTTTGGTCTTGGACGTACCAAACTCTCTCTCACTTATGCATGGGAACTACAGGTAGCAATTGATTTTCCGCAATTTTCCCCTCCTTGTTCTGAGTTCCAGGCAGGATGTAGTAAAAAGCTGGTGCAGGGAGGTCCCATGTCCAGGCAGAATGGGCTGAGCAAGGGACAGAGCTCCACCTGCCCTCTGACATTCCTTGCCTCGCATCATGACCTCCACGTTATCCGAACACCGATGTTCTCGTGGCTGATTTTAGATCCACTCCCAGAAACTGTCTTCCTAGGAAGCTGAATAAAGAGGCACAGTGTCCCTGCCAACTAGCACTGCTGTAGGTCTGCTTCCACGTGGGGTCACATGCGAACATTTCTATGCCCAATAACCTTGTTAGCTCCCTTAATGTCATTCATAATGCAAATGAGACAGCGAGCGAATGGCCAGAGGCCCAGAGTGACTAAAGCTCAGCATCCAGAAAGTCTTACATTGCCTCTAGCTCTAAACTAACTTCCCTCCATAACAAGCACCATAAACTTGGCTATCAAAGCTACACATGCCCAGTCTTTGTTGTACAACAGGCAGCGATTTGTATCACTGGCTTCTATTTTTAGCATATTAATTAACTACTGCAACTGGTGAGGCAAGTGTCTCCAACTGGAGAGTGTGGCACCATTGTCTGAAGTCATCACCTCATCTCGAGCTATTGAAAATCATGGCAGTGACCCTCCTGCTGATATGAATTTAACCTGACATGCCCACAAAGGAATGGGGGGTGGTGCACCAATTTTGTGCACATGGTTCTCCACATCACCCTGGACCCTATTAGTGTGGAAAGAGCTCATTGAAAGAAAAGAAGCCACATTGTGCTGGGCCACCTAGAGGGTTGAATAGAAAAGGCTGAGGAAAAGAGCAGGCAGCGCAATAAAGGCCATAATTAACATATTTCCATATTCAAGCAAAGCAATAACTACGTGAAATGTTTTTCAAGGTGCAGTGAAAGCATAAATATTAAGTACCGTATCTGAGGGGATGCAGAACCGTCCCCCCCCGCCCCAGTCTCTTAGATTCCATTGAGAAATTCAAAACAAGCTTTTTACGTGCTATTTTCAATTATAAACCTCTATCTCTGCTTCTACCATGACAAGACAAGCCTTGCCATCCTCAGTCAGTTTTCACCCAGGTAAACTGTCCCCTCTCCAAATTAGATCAAAAATTTGCCATGAGATTAAAAGAAAAAAAAAATAAAGAAAAAGAAAGGTGGGGCGCACAGAGAGACAACCTAAAAATGTGAGCTGAAACATATGCAATTACTGAAAAATCTTGTAGGAGATGATTAAACCTGAACTACAGAGGAAATTTTATAGAAAGCACTTCTTACTGGAGACTTGGAGTTTTATAAAAAGCACTTCTCCCTGGACACCTGAAGCAAGGTTATGGGCTAAATCCTTCTGTGTGCAAACTTGGTTAACACGCACCCAGAGCCTGCATCTAAAGCATGGCTCTGACTCTAACTTTGTTGTGATTTATAGGTTTATAGTTGGGCTCAATGATCTCAGAGGTCTTTTCCAACCTAATTGATTCTGTGATTATGCCATTCCACGGGAAAAGTACAAAAGAGTCTCATTATAAGTTAGAGAAGCAGTGCCACAGCACACGGTCTATGAGAATCCAAGCACATGAACACTTTAAGGGAAGACACTGGGTTGTTAGAAAGCAAAACTTGTTTTACTTTCTATTCCCAGGCAATAAACACTAGAAACCATCCCATCCCCATTTTAGTATCACCTATTTACCAAACAACCTCAAAAACAAGTGACCAGCCCTGCACAACCCTGCTGACTTCAGTGCTCAAAACAAAAAATGGCAATGGAAGAAAACAGCACTCTATGGAACACAGCCACCTGTGGACCAGCCAGCAAGAGTCATCAAGCAAATTCAGGGTACCCTGAAGCTGTCCCCCACTTTCAGCCTGGAGCTGACACAGCCAGGGCACGAGGAGGTTTTTCTGCCAGTGGAGCACACGTAATCCACGCCAAAGTTCCAGGGCTGCAAGCACCACGGCTGAGCTGTTTTGCTGGCTGTCTCCCAATCCAGTGGTCTTCACTACCTTCAAGCCAGGAAAATGCAAGGCTGACAGTCAGTCCAAAGCAGAAGGGAACTGGAGGAAGGAACCCAGAGAGGTCCTGCAAGGGGAAGCCTTAACTTGCAGCCAACAAATAAAACCATCAGAAGGAGAAGAGCACCGACAAATACCCAGGCTGAACGTGCTCAGTGTGTCCAAGTCAGGTGGGGGAACTCTACCTACTTAAAACAACCCATGTTACTGATCTGGCTGCTGGTTGGGCTTTTTTTCAGCAGCCAGTTTTCATCACTGTAATTTGATAGATATTTATTTACAGAGTTGGAAACTGCTGTCTTTACAGAGTTGGAAACTGCTGTCATAAGGAAGGTAATTCTTCCCATGGTGGGGGGGAAAAAAAGGAGGAAAAAATATGTATGTTACCTCCATCAGGAAAACAGGTATTGATACATTAAAATTATATAGATAATGGTCACAGCCAGCCTTGGACTTCACACAGCCAATGCCTGTACTATGAAGACAAGCATGGATCTATATTTAACTATCTAAGTTTAAAAGAAAAGTCTAAGATAAACAGTGGAAGTAGTGAATTTAATTCTTGTCTGCTTTGATCCAAATGCAATTCCAGGGTCAGTGTGGTACTCTTTGTTTTTTTTCTAATAGTTGGTTGGATCTGCAATGGCCATTTTTTTCTTTTGCTCTTGTATTTCTTCAAGACACTGCAAAATTTCCTCATGTTAACTGTTTCTACTTTTAAAGGCAAAACCAGATGACTCTTCAGCCCTTCAAAGCAAACACAAAACTTTCAAGTAAACCAGGATGCAGATATGCTTCCATCCTTTGAGAAGGTGGGAGGGCAGACATCTGATTCTGCTCCTGGGCTACAGTAAAGCAAACAGCATTTGGCCTTTATACAAATGTGTCTGAAGTATCCTAAATGTTAATGCTTCATCACAACCATCCAAGAGAGGAAAAGACAGGGAAACATGCTGAGCAACCTATGCAAAGTAGAGGAGCACTCACAACAATATGCTCATTAGCTGATGGTACATACTATTTCTGAACAACTGTTTGCACAGGTTATTATTTGCACTTATTTTACACCTTCCTAAGCAAGAATTAGGACGATGTTAGTGCCTGAACCACCAAAATGTCAGACCTGCAGCTGGTAGAAAGGAGGGCAACTCCTCTGGTAGCTCCGGAGTGATGCCAACTTATATCAACACATGCTCTCTTTCTCTATTTCTTTCCACTTCCTCTTGCCAGACTTGACTGGTCATGAAACATTCCCGAGGCCCTGACTACTTGTTGATGGCACTTCCTTGGTTCTTCTGGCTCCATTGGCTGGAAAGCTCAATATACTGATAAGAGCTGCCTCTCCCTGGAACAAGCAAGACCCTTCTTTTGTGTATCAATAAATTAGTGGAAATTATTCTTCCTTCTGCTATGCAAGAAGTTCCTGCAAACACTGCCACTTTGCAACATGTATTTCATTTCTTCAGACATTTACATAATGAAGCCTCTGAAGGCTTCATGCTTCCCCTCAGTAAAGAACAGGTCCCAAATAAAACTCGTATCACACTTCCAGGCTCCAGTAACTTACACTAGATGAAAAGGGGATGCAGAGTAGAATTGCCCAGCAGGAATGCTGAGGAGCAAACAGGCCTCATTCCGTGTGGTCACCCTGTAGATCACTACCAGGGTTGTAGACCTCATCTTGCAGTCTTTGCTCAGACAACACTCCCATTGACTTCCACAGAACTTCTGTATGAACAAGGATGCAGGATTTGGCCCAGAAGTTAAAAAAAGCCTTCTTAGCTTTCAAGTGTAGATGGTTAATGTCCCAGAAACAGTGGGCAGAGGTTTGGCACACTGTATGAAACTGACTTAGAGCTGACATTTTCCCACTCTTTCCCCACCTCTGCGCTGACACAGGCCCCGAGGCCTGAGATGCTGGATCCACCATGGGCACATCCCACCTGCCAGAGGACTCAGCTGAGGCACAGAAAAGACCATGCAAAGGACTGAGTCCAGGGTTTTACGCAAGCTGCCTTCTCTCTCTGCAAGTCTGCAAAGTTTTTTGCTTCCAAGTTTAGCTTGCCACTCAATTAAAATCCTGCAAAGCTCCTCACAGAGATTAGTGTCTTCATTACAGCTCCTCTTTCTGAAAGCCTGTCATACAGAGGCTGCTCTCCCTCAAAAACCATTCCCTTAGACTCTCACATAAAAAAAAGGGTATCCTGCACCAAAATTGTGGCATGTACAGCCTCTGAGAGAAGAGTGTAACACAAGGAAGCAGTTGTACATCTGTGACTCCTGAACAGGCTGCAAGAAGAAATTATGAGCACGTGGAAGTGTGAAGAAATAATGCACAATTCTCTTTCCAGCAGCAGTGTGGCAGGCTCTGCACACACCTCTGTAACCACTGCCCTCTCCCACTCCTTCCAGCAGTGATTCCCTGGCTTGGAGCTCAGCACAGGCGAATGGCCAGCCCTGAGAGAACATTTCCAAGCTGTGCAGCGCTGTGCAAAGAGACAGAGGAAGAAAGAGTGCAGAGCAGTATAGAGATGGAGGTGTGGGCAGAGTGGAAAAGCAACACAATTCCAGCCAGCAAAACAAGGATCATCTCCATTAGGCTCACAGCTAAACAGGAACCTCCCATGCTGAAGAATCCCAGAATCATTAGGGCTGGAAGGGGACCTCTTGAGTTCCCCCAGTCCCCACCCCTGCCAAGGCAGGGTCCCCTGGAGCAGGTGACACAGGAATATGTCCAGGTGGGTTTAGAATGTCTCCAGACAGGGAGGCTCCAGGCCCTCCCTGGGCAGCTGCTCCAGGGCGCTGCCACCGTCAGTGTACAGAAATTCCTCCTCTTGTTGAAGTGGGACTTCTTGTGTTTCAGTTTATGGCCACTGCTCCTCATCTTGTCACTGGACATCACTGAAAAGAGCCTCGCACCATACTCTGACACCCTCTTTGAGATGTTTAGACACAGTAAGGAGATTCTTTCTCAGTCTTCTCTTCTCCAGACTAACCAAGCCCAGCTCCCTCAGTCTCTCCTCATAAGAGAGAAGCTGTAAGCACCACTTAAAGGGCCCAAATGCATCCTCTTGGTGCCTTGAAAATTCAGAAGCCTTCTGAAAGAGATTTTGGCTTGCACAGGGAGCCACCAGTGGAACGAGAAAACAATGACATGGTGACAGATCAGGCTATGCCAAGGCATAGTGGCCATCTATGCACTCTTAACTGTACTGTGAGAAAGGCAGCTGGAGGAAAATGCCACTTCCATGCCCTCCTAATGGAGAAGGAGACTCCCGAAACCTTTGTGAGTGCAGAGCAATGAAAGATAAAACTCTTTATTCAGGAGGACGCACAAGCTTCTGTCCCGCTCAGCATTGGTATGTTCTGATGGGACCAAGGGCAAAGAGGGAGACATTCCAGTTCCAGTCATGCTCATGTGAATCATTAATCACTGCAAGGACTGGGGAGAGGCCATGGGTTTATATCCACGCAGCTTGGTTCAGGAACTGGGCTCAAAATAAGGCAGAGAAACAGAAGGAGTACCAAAGTGACCAAACATGACTAAAAGGAATAAGCAGAAGAACAGAGTATCACCTCCTTTTGGGGAACATTCACATGGAAAGGAGAACAAGGATGAGTATCACAGTGATCCTACACATCCAGCACAACACCCAGTAACTGTTCATGGCTGCTTCCCTCTTCATTTGCTGACACCAAGTACTGCAGGACTGAGATCAAAGCCAGCTCTGTACAGGCAGGGAACACCTGGGAATTTCTGGTAAAACGTTTTTGCTAGGAAATTAAAATGGAGCAGTAGGTGAAGAAGAACTAAGGTTTGAGGAAAAAAGTTCAAAATATGCCAGATTTTGCACGATACTTTAAAGAAGAAAAGTACTTGAAAGCAGAGAAAGCTGTGCTAAGATGAATCAGGAAATAGAAAGAGATTCACTGCTGCGCTCCAGACCAGAGCTATTAGCCAGACAGCCAGGTCAGGTCTGGGAATAGCAAAGAGTCACACCCAGACTAAAAACACACATGGGGAGCAAGGAAAGAGGGAACCACATGTCAGAGGAGGTCCTATTGATGAAAGGAGGCAAATGGGGAAACGAAACACCAGGCTTAACCTGGGCTGGCAGACAGAAGCAGCTCCGAGGGAAAAAGAGAAAGAAGAAACAAAGCAGCTGATGAGAGCTCTGCAACTAACAGGACAAGAAAAGGAAATGACAACTGGATCTGGAAGGAAGTCTGACGAGAAGGGGCTTTTCTTCAAAGAGTGGCAGTGAAAGGGAAATTCTGTAGTAACAACAACATTTCCACAATGGAAACTGAGGTAGCAGTTCACAGGTAAAGCAGGAATGTGGTATTGAATGCCTGGGTAAGATCTCTGCTTTCAAAGTGAAAAAGTGTTGTGGGGCCTCCTCAAAACTACACGGTGGTCTGTGGACAATGGGATGAGAAGAAAAGAAAATCTCCAGCCGGCACCACGGTGCCCTCACTTTTGGGAAGCTCTGTACAAAGCATTTATGTCTTTCGCTTTTAAGAGAAGAAACTCTTGACTTGTTGCCTCTTTAAACTCTACACAAAGGACTTAATTTCATGCATTGGAGACATATAACATGAGAAGCAGATCACATGGGGGACACACATGAGGGAACTGCATGAGGGGGCTGAGGGCTGGAAAGGGGACACTGTTCTGGATCTCAATAAAAGGACTTCTACAGCATGGAGCTAACCACCAAAGAATTCATGGAGTGCAAAGAAGCCATGGACTTTGGAGATCTTTCATGGCCCACAGTCTTATAATGCTTTGGTTATATGGAAAACTTTAAGGACAAAGGATTACAGACCAGAATCTGAGATGTTAAATCATATTGAAATTCTAGGGCACTCAAGAAAATGTTGTGCTGAATAAAAAAGAAAACAAACCAAAACACTATTGTAGAAGTGAAAGCATCAAAAGAGTGGGAAGATTGTCTTGTTTGGAAGGCAACACGGAGCTGTATTGGAGTTTGATGGCTGATGGTGTGAAGATCCAGGGAAATGTCCATGGGAAAGACCATCTTTTTCATATCACACAAGGCAGAACAGTGAATGCATCCTGAGTAAGGGGAGAAGGCAAAGAAATCACCAAGAGTGATGCTGCAGAGTTTGAGCAATATTTCTATTGAGTCCCATGGTCTTTGAAAAGGATCATGCAGCCGTGGGAAAAGAGAAAGTCTGAGCATCATGGCAACCAA
Source organism: Oxylabes madagascariensis (assembly GCA_013400675.1). Taxonomy (NCBI): domain Eukaryota; kingdom Metazoa; phylum Chordata; class Aves; order Passeriformes; family Timaliidae; genus Oxylabes; species Oxylabes madagascariensis. The sequence continues at coordinate 2,949 of VYZR01011179.1, read as the reverse complement.
AAAGTCAATTTCCCTAACACAGCCCATATACTAATCTCTAAAACAGATCAATTGAGGTAGGAAGAATTGGCCAACATTGCAAAAGCAGTCGCTATGTCTTAAATACCAAGAAGCAGGCATTCAAACCCGAAAGTTACACCCAGTCTTTCCTTCCCCTCTGCAAACACACAGGTAAAACAGTTCCTACCACAAAGGACTAGCTATGTCAAACAGGTGAATTCAAACACTAAGCCATCCACTTCTTGACAATGACTCTGGAAAACACTGTATGCGGTTTATCTAGTCCAGGTCTAGCTTCTAAAAAGTAGTCTTACCATTAAACTTTTGGATGAAAATTCAAAGTACGCTAATTTTGTAAAAGTAACTGAGGGAAGAAAAACCCAAATAACAAAATAACACACAAACAAAAACCAGTGTTTTGCAGACAGGCCAAAATTAAAAAGCCTCTCTTCCACAGAGGCAATTTTTCTTATCTAAATCTTCAGAAACTGTATTCAGCCATGTGACAAAAAGGGTGTGCAATGCTTCCCTATGAAACACAGTAGTTTCACTGCTTTCTTGAGGTAAAGCTAGGAAAGAATCCAAATGTTTTTAGAAAAAAAAAATTACCTTCTGAACTGTCATTCCCTGTGCTTCAGGAATGTGGTAGCATCACATAAATGCTAAAACACACAATTTTACCTTTTATTTGGACAGAGTCCAGTTAATGAAAAGTTTATGAACACATCCATGCAATGCATTAGCTCAATACATTTGGGCTAATTGCCATAACAGCTTCTGTATTTTGAGCTGTCCTTACAAATGATCCATAGCCCTCTAAAAGAAGCAGCAAATGGGCAAAATAAAACCAGGATGGTCTAATCCAGCCTTACAAAACTTCACTGCAAAAGCACCAAACACATCAGCTGCACTACAGGTCACTACTGCAAGAATTCTGTCCAATGCACAATTTTGGGGCCTGATTCACAACATCCTTTGCAAACAGACCCATGGGATTTAGCTCCTCTTCCCACATCATGTAAGGATGGAAGAGATGAAGCACCACCAGGAACAAATCTGCCCTTCCAACCACACCATGAGCAGCAGCCAAAGCAGCTGAGCCTACCTGTGGCACAAAGGGCGATGAAGGTTTGTGCATGCTTCCGGATCAAAAGCAACTTGTCTTTAGGGAGAGGCACCTTCCTTAGGATGTGTTCAATGAAATCGTGTGGGGTGACAGCTGCAAGGTTCCACTTCAACTTCCCCAGCACCACCAGCTCCCATTCCTGCAGAGAAGGGACAGGGGAGAGCAAAAGAGAAGAAAAGCCATAAGCAAGCCTGTGAAAAACCTCTGCTTATTTCTTATTATAACTTTATCACTGCTAAATTTGTTTTGCTCAAACCCTTTTTTCCATATGCCTCTACTGCTTTGAAGTTGTTGACTTCATATTCTTTTTTTTTTTTTGAACACCAGAAATGTCAGGCTCTACTGAAAATAATGAGACCTGGCAGCTCCTGCCAAGGTTTTACTTTTTTTTTTTTTTTTTTTTGCATCCAGTTCTGAATGCCCACCCAGAAAGCTTAGCCTACAATTAGATATTGCCAAGGTCACTGTGGTCCTTTCCTAATAACTTCTTTTAAATGGCTATAGTCCTTACTTTATAGCCATTTAAAGCCCTAGGGACAGCCATGCACAAAAATAACCTAGATATACATTCCTTTTTTCAAAACTGGGGAAGTTGGCTTCATGGCATTCCCTCCCAAAACTGTACTCCAGAGGTCCTGAAGATAAATCTGATGGTGCTTAAACTACTCCAGGACAGGCTCTGCAAAAAGGAAATGCACACAACACAGCCAAGAAGTAGCCTGTGTAAATTATCTGCCAGTAAATCATGTAGGAGCCATTCCCAGATTCTTTGCACGCCCAAAACTCCCACTGCAATCAAAGGAAAACCTGGGCGTGTACGTAACTACCGGCCATTCCCTGGAATGGGATTCCATGTGCAAACAGCACCCAATTGCCAGATACAGCCATAGGGTGCATGACCTGCATGTTTCAACATTTAAGCCGAGTTCTAAACATGTTACAGTGCCCCACAGAGTGAGCAAAGCTCAGGCCTCCGACTCGCATTTGTCTCATCCATCAACTATTAGCTATTAACTAAATTCCATGCACTGATTCCTGAGTACTGATGATGCCTGATGGAGCCCAGCGTGGTGGGGAGCCCCAGCTGAGCTCACAGAGCTGGCAAGTCAGAAAAAAAAAAAAGTCCTTTAATTTTGCAGCCACGGAGACGTCAACCAGCGTTGCTGAGAAACCATAAACATGGACCCCACAATGCCATTTCTGCAGTTGTTTCCCTGAATAGATGCCCACTTTAAGAGCAAGTTACTTTCCTACGGACATTCCTGCTGGATTATGACAGAGCCCTCCATGGCCTGAAAAATCTCACATATATGCAAAAAGGCCGCAGAAACCAGACTTTTTTTTTAATTTCTCAAGAAGACCTGTAAAATGTTGGAACGTAATGGCGATTATGTGAACTAAGGCCTGATCTTCCTGGCATTACTGATGTGACAGGTTTTGAGAGAGAACAGTCAACCCAGAGGACCAAACACAAGGAAGCACTTTAAACACATGCTTAAATCCACGTGGCACAAGAAGGTAGGGACATCACTCTGCATATTTGCACATGAGGTCAACGGCACTTCCCCTGCCCATCTGTGCCACCAACGGGACACCTCGTGGCCCTGACAGCCAGGCAGGCTTTGAGGACAAGGCTCTTTAACTCTGTGGAAGCACGAGCTACCAACCTCAACCCCTCCCCAGGGGGAATTCCCAGTGATTCATAGGAAAAATTCTCCTTNACCGCCGCGTGTCTGCCGCCAGGTGGCACCGCCGCGCCGCCCGCCCGCGCACGTGCGCCCGGCGAGGTCCCCCGTGGGGACGGCGGGGACACGGCGGGGACA
>VYZR01011155.1:0-24504 GCA_013400675.1 Oxylabes madagascariensis | reverse complement strand
ACCGTGTATTTATTAAGGTTTTTGTGGCTCCTTAGTAAGTCTGGTCAGTCTTGTATAGGTACAAAAGGATTTGAATTAACACTCACCCTGGCAAATTCAACATCACTGGATCCAGCTCTGGTAACAGCTGTTACCCAGCAGCTTTCTGTGTCTAAATGTGTAAATATATATATATGCATGTGTGTAAATATATATATATATGTCCATGCAACAATGTGATTTTTTCTTTAGATTTTAGAGCACAAAACTCTACAGTTAATCAACATTTCTTTTAATGTGGAGTTTTGTATTACTGTTGCCTGCTTTAGTTTGTGGCTCTAAGATCCACATAGCTTTTAAGTCCTGTTCAAAAGATGAGAGTTTCACATTAAATTTATTTTGAATCATACTTCTTGAATATAATTTAGTTAAAATTTGTAGCTTTTCTTTTCTTTTTAAAGGACCAAACCTATTTAGCAAAAATAATACATTGTAAGTAGAATGTGATTTCATTTTTACCTTTTCTTTGACTGTGAATGACTAGGTTTTAGTACTTTCAGGTTGCTAGAACTTGTATTTTTGTTTTATAGATAAGTATCTTTCATAAATCTGGTGACTTAAAGTATAGGTGCTAAGATCAGTTTTGTGCTTCTATCCTCGTTTTGTTCTGCCACATCCTCTGAGCTTTCAATGTCAGTTGTCCTTACATCAGGATTTTGAGATGGAAGTCACTGGTATTCTTAGCACAGACACGTCTTGCCATATCTACTAAAGTGGAAGAGGTTACTAACAATAACCTCAGTCTGGAACTAGAATAAATGAGAAACATAAAATTCAGTTATGATGAGCCTAAATCATGTAGAGTGAGAAGTTTGGACTGCAGCTATCCAAAAACTGTTATGAGAACTTGTCCAAATCCTAAAAGTGACCTCTAACAGAAAACAGAGCAGATTTCAAACACTTATTTTTTCAGAGAGATGTACTGTCTGCAAAGTGTATAGCTTAGCATGTCCAGTGGATAGGATGTCCTTTGCTTATGACTGTGGTGGATCATTGCCTTCTAAAAACTGCAGATTTTGGCTTGGTAGCCCCTTGGCACGAAGTGTAGTTGTTTCTGAGCTGCAGTATGGGTCATCATAAGCTCTGTTGTCTGCGCAAACAATACTTTGCACAGCCCAACCATAGGACAAGAAAGAAATTACTCTAGAGAATCCAAAGAAAGAAGAGTTGCTATAGTTGTTAGTTGACTGTTGGTTTTTTTTCTGGGCTCTGTCTGCCTGAAGTGGATGAGGAACATTTTTTGAATATTTGTGCCCTGTGGGAAAAAAAAAAATGTTGTGCACCTTCAGAAATGAGTCACTCAACATCATTAGTTATATCTGAGCAGGTCATCTGTGGGAAGCAGACAAGTTGCCAGAAGGTAGGGATAGAGCCATAAATAGAAAGAGTTTACCTCTCAGATACATCTAAAGAGTCCTTTTAGAGGTTCAGCTGCAGCAAAAAGATAAGATGCCTCTGTATCTTCAACTCAGCCCTTATGACAGCCTTTCAGTCTGGGGAAGACAGACTGGAATTGATGAATATGATCAGGATGGGACAAATAATCGGGCTTCTCCTTGTCTGTGGGGTAAAAATGGAATTAAATTTCCTCAGCATCTTAAGGTTGTGTTGCAGCATTGGACTTTTCAAACACTAAGTTACTAAGGGAAAAGGGTGAGGACAAAATGTGCCATGGCTCAAATTAAGATGAGGGCAGACAAGAGAGAGATGCTTAATTTTAAAATTACAATTTAAAAAGAGACATTAAATCTAAATTTTCTGCTGTTGTTTTTTTGTTTGTTTGTTTGTTTTAACAACACTTGAAAAGTCCAGAACTGCTGACTGTTTTAAGTGGGAAATGCCACATGCTGTGTCATCGGAATAATACAGCAGGGACCTAGAGATTTGAGTTTCCTCTCTGGGCTAGTGTGCAATTTGCAGAATATTTTCTCCTTTGCTTTGCAGTCATCTCTCTTGAAGCAGTGAGGTGGTGCAAGCTGGTTTTGTGACTGTGGAGCCAGCAGTTCACAGGAGGTATTGTCCAGCAGAGGAGCCCAGGCTGTGGAACAGAAAAGAGAGCTATAAATTAGTCAAAACACAGGTCCTTCTGGCTCTGTAAGAGATTTGCAAATAGATCTAACATGGTTGCTTTTTTGGCAAAATAATTTGATTAATTTGTGCTTTCTATCAAAAGGCAATACCTTTGTATAGAAGCAAAAACAATTTTCTATTTAACGTACAACATACAAAGGAAATGTTTTGTCCAATCTTTTTCTAAAATGATTGAAGAAATAAAAATGATTGAAAAGACTAGTACAACGAGTCTAGCATGTCATTCCTCGAAGTGCTGAATTCTTGTGCCATGATGAGGTTTGGATGCCCACATAACTGGAAATGTGGCTTGGGCTGGACAAAGAGATGTGTCTGTTGGCAGCACAGAGAGGATCACAAAGTCTCTGTCTCATGTTTCAACCATTCTCATTTTTGTGGCAGCAAAATTAGTTTTTGTGGCAACCATTCTCAGTTTAGTGGAAGCAATAATTCTACATAATGGATGATTTCAATCATATCATTGAGGTCATCCTCACCCCTTTCCACATTACGCCTCCTTTTTGAAGTCCTCTTTTTCTACAAATTATTCTATGAGACATCAAATGCACATTTTTATGCATGAGATGTTTATATGTCCCAGCGTGTATTTTGTGAAAGTATGAGAAAAGCCCATCATAATTCTCTTCCAAGCAGATATGCTGAGAGATGTGTGTCCCACATGTAAAAACTTTGATCATATACATAGGCAAAATTACAGAAAAGAAATTTAAAACACAGCTTCTGGGTGTCCCAGGTATGTCTGGCATATTAGAAGCATCTATAATTGTCTAGTTTCCTTGTATCTTTCTGCAAGTACATTGGCCTTATTTTGTGGTTTTGTTTTGGGCTATATAAGTATTATTGATAGATGCAGATCTGGGGATTTAATTTGCTGCATTCTCTCACTTAGAAAAGCTGTCACCCCCATTCTACCGTATATTCTTGGGGCATATGTGTGTAAGTGCACTTGAAACACTGGAAATGAAGTGAGTGTCACTGCTGTAAGTGGTGTTAAATATATGTGAAGGTGGAATGAAACCCCCAGAGGCAGGAGGTGAGAGCTGCACAGCCATGGGACTCAGAGCTCACCATGAGGTGTCTCTACACACCCTGGTCAGTTGAATCATGTGCCACTTCCACTGTTCTGATGAATGCCTCCCTGAGCAAGGGCACCCACTCCAGCTCATGCTACTCAGCTGCAGCTGTGGGTACCTGCTGTGGCGTGGGGAACACAGGAGGGAGCAGCACTGCTTGGGCCCATCTGTGCTGGAGCTGCCCTGTGTGGGTGAGCAGGGTGTGATGACATTGTGCTGAGGCACTGGGCAGGAGCTGAGTGCTCGAGTCCCCTCCGGCACCAGGATGGCTCCTGTCACAGCAGGGTGAGCTGCCAGCCATCACACACATGCTGTGACCAAAGCAGTGATGCCATCTGACCTTTAAAATCCTTGTTAGGAGGAAACTGGTCTCCTGCCTGGTTTTTGTTCTTATCAATGTTCTCTTCTCATACTCTCTAGTAACTACAATAAACTCCTAATCTCTTGCTTGGTTCCTGGTTTCTTGCCAGTGGGAGAAGCTGCAGATGACAGCCAGCGAGAGGAGGAAGATCATGTGCTCTGTAACATTCCATATCATTGCCATCACCTGCGTTGTGTGGTCTCTCTATGTCCTGATAGACAGGACTGCTGAAGAGATTAAACAGGGACAAACTACCGGTATGTTACTTGCTTGTCTTCCCATTTATTCTCTTGGAATAATTATTTATCCAGATTGCAGAGAGGATGTGGAACATAAGTGTTAAACTTAAACTAGTTAGCTTTACCCTGGTGTTGTGTTGGTTTAAAAGCACAGTTCTAAAATTATTTAGTTAAATCAGTAAATTAACCAGTGAATTAATCTGTGGGTACTTTTTAAATCTATTTCAGGTCAATTTAGTTTGCACTTGTGAAATGCATGGATGAGAGCTAATCCACTGTAGCCAGACACAAAGTTGCACTGCCTCAGCAAATTTAGGTCTAAATTTGCAGATAAGGATGTAAGCATTTGTTTGCTGCTATGACTACCTTTAAACTGGGCAAAACTGAAACAGTTTTAAAAAAGAGAAGAAGTAAGAGGAACCTAAATTCAAATCTTTGAGGTAAATCAACAGGCTTTTCTTTCCGCCCAGTCATCTGTGGGGTGGGTTTGTCATCAGTGAAAGCCATGTCAGGCTGGAAAAACTTTTTTGAGTGATTGCACTTGAAGCACAAGAAATTCAGGTTGAATATTAGGACTCCAATTTGCACAACTGAGATAAGATGCATAGCAGTTTTACCAAGGGCTGCCACCCCAGTGCGCAGGTACCTTAACTTCTTGAATAGAAGGTTTTCTTTAGTATGTCACCAGTAACCATACCAAGCTGAAATGTGTTTACTCAGGTATGCTGGGCTGCAGATTTGCAGCTGTCACAAAACTGTTCCTCAGGCAGCTAAGCCTGAAGGTGGGGATAGAATGGATGGAAGCTGGTAGAAGGCAAGTTCTCCTTGCTGACGGAGGACTGCATGCCAACTAGACATGCAGGTGGAAAATATTTTGCTGGTGATGATCACTGTCCTTTGGGGATGTAGTTGAGCATTAATAAACCTGTAAATCCACAGAACTGTTACAGTCTCTTCAGAGCAGAATTCCTTGAAATTAAAAAGTTATCCCCTCATTTCTCATTTAGGCTATAGTTGGGTTGTTCACAACTTCAGTCAAGAAGCTGCTTCCAATGAAATCCCTTAGTTTCTGTTCCATCCAACCCATTCTCCCATGAACAGTGAACATTATTGGCCTTTCAAAAGTGTAAGGTTTCCATATGATAATGAAAAGGATATGTTTCCAAAGATTTAACGTCTCCAGGTTATTTTAACCAGTAAATATATTAGATGAACATAACTAAGAGGAAGGATGTGAATATTTGGTACATATTATAGTGGTTCCTTTGCTCTTTTCACTTGGATTCTAAATCCAGGGAGTGCTGTAATGAGCTGGGGGATGCAGGAAGTGTGTGTGGCTATATATTCATGTCCTCACAGGGGCAAGCATGTGCTGTCACTGCCTACAGACAGCATCAGTCAGCTCACCTTTGAATCAGAGGGTCAGATATGAATCACAGGTGAGATTTCATCAGTAGCAGGGCTGCAATGCCCTTTGTATTTTGGGACTAAAATATTTTCATTCCTCCCACACTGCCATGCATTTCCAAAGCAACACCAGCCTGTATTTAGGTTAAAACTTTGAAGAGTTGGAAAGATACGATTTTATTCTCTAAAAAACCTGATAATGGGCGATTCAGCATAGTTTCATATCCATCTTGTGGTGGCACTTATTTTAAAGAGGCTGGATGAATACAGGACCTATGTAAGCAGAATATATATAAAATGAATGGTTTTTAATTTAAAAGTGGTTGATAGAAATGTAACAATATCCACTGTCTAAATGTTCATGCTAGACAAATTTAGGCAAAGTGATGGTGGTAATTTTTTAAGGACAGAGGGTAGGCTTGGAATGCTTCAGCATCTCCAGCACTTGCAGTTTTGTATCAGAGGAGATGTTCTAGTTCAAATACAAGTTACTGGGTATGATGCAGATAAAATTTTCCCCGTCTGCATAACAAACATGTCAAGCTATATGGTAACAATCATTCCTTTATGTCTCCATGTACTGTGTGATCACAGAGTGGAACACACTTGTTGGGTCACTGAGTTGAGTCTCTACTGTGAAGAGGAAACCATGCCATAGAATCCCTTTCATAATTTGATCCAGTCTTTGTTTAAAAACAGGTGTAAAAGGACCTAAGCATATTACTGGTGGTTGCCTTGACTCTGTGATTGTACTGCATCAAGGCTCAGACACAGAAAATCAGTTGTTTTGGTTTTTTTCTCTGGTGGGGAGGAATGTGATATGTGAAGCAGAAGTCTGTGTTTGACTTGAAGAGGGAAAAAAAAAAAACCCAGACAGGAAAAATTGCAAAATAAGAATAGTTTACATGACCCAAACTCTGTGACAGTTTCCTTACAGTACATTTTTGAAAGATCCAGTTTAGTCCAGCTAAAGAAAGTCTGACTGTAGTAAATTAAGCTACTTACATAAAGTTTGGAAACCCAACAAGACCGTTTATACAAAAATACCCTCCTGGAGAGAGGGTAGGATAATTTCCAGGGCCTGCTGTTTGACTGGCAGTCTCTGAGATGAATTTAATTCATCTTTCTTTTATTTTCTTTCTTCCAGGTATTCTAGAGTGGCCATTTTGGACTAAGCTGGTAGTTGTGGCTATTGGTTTCACTGGAGGACTTCTGTTCATGTATGTACAATGCAAGGTGTATGTACAGCTGTGGAAGAGACTTAAAGCTTATAACCGAGTAATATATGTACAAAACTGTCCAGAAACTAGCAAAAAGAATATTTTTGAAAAACCTGCACTAATGGAGCCAAACTTCGAAAGTAAAGAAATATTCGGGGTTCACCATTCAGACACAAACTCTTCACATTACACAGAGCCAGAAGACTGTGCTGCAGAAATCCTTCATGTCTGATTGCTAGGTGGAAGGGGTGTTTCTCTAGGTCCTTGAAGATTTGAATATCATTGTTTACTGCAAACTGCTCTACCTTTTTAAAATCAGCAAACAGCTGAGGGCTGGCGGATGAATTTTTTACGTTTGTTTTTTTGTTGGAATTTTTTTAAATCCCTTAGGCATATCTGTCAATGTCATCATGGTTGCATACCTCTCAACATTTTGTGTCTTGTACTGGCTGGTCAAAGAACCACAGGATATTGGGCAGAATGAGCCTTGGGTTTGATATCAAGGAAGCCGCTAGTGAGCTGTCATCAACTTCATGGAGTCTGTTACTTTAGAACATAACTCTTAAGTGATTCTAGAGGATGTGTAGTGTGGGGTTGGTTGGTTGGTTGGTCTGTTCTTTTTGTGTGATGAAGGAGGTTGTTCCAGACAGTGAGAGAAATGAGAGAGTCTAATCTACCACTAACACTGCCACTAACATTGTGTCTTAGGCAGCAGGTGTAAAATTTTGCTTTACATATTGTGATGAGACTTACAAAGCATATAGCACTTTTAAAAATCTTTATTTTGTGATATGTATGTCAAATGAGAATGAAACTTGAAAGAATGTCTCATTTTGGAAACATTTCTTCATTCTTTACCCCATCTATTCTTCTGGAACATAAACCTCTTGCCTTATGAAAAAAAAAATTTAAAAATTTCAGCCTGTGATTTCCAACACATGCCCACATTATCTTACTAAACATAACACTAAAAAACTCTGCCTCTTTGAGTTTCCTTTGAGGAGCAATTTTCTTCAAAGGACATTGCACTTGTGACTTGTGTATCAGGAGTATTGGATGTGTACCATGTTTGTTTTCAGTGGTTTCAGTGCTCTGTTTTGGGGATTGGTTTTGATTTTTTTTTCCCAACAGTTCAGACCATGAACATACCTGCACATATACACCTGATGTAACTTTCATTCCAAACCATTGGCAAAGGGTTTGTTGTTATATTGATAAAAATGTGATCTGTTATAGAAAAAAAGGAAACTTAGTCAATACAGCTGAAACTGGTTTTCTTTCTTTAGTGCTGTGTCATGTGTGAATTACCCAAGAATTTGATGTTGTCAGAGGAGATGCTGACATACAAGTCTAGGAAGTAAATATCACATTAACTGGATAAATTTAAAAATACCTGCCTGATGTGATGCACTGTGTGGTCAGAGAATAGTATATGTCTATGCTTTTGAATTTGGGACCGGCTTTTTAATCAGTCAGCTCTCATGCAAAGAGAGGGACAGTTTTAAAATCTGTTTGCAAGGCTTTAGATAGAGTTGCCCAAAGCCTGGGGTGTCTGCAGTTGATTTGTTTGTCCAGTCTGTTTCACTGCACCACTGTCCAGCTTTAAGCCCTCATTTAACCAAAGTCTCAGTGTGACTGGAGCAGAAACAAAGCCCCATGAAAAGTCAGCACGAGGCCTCTGCACTTGAAAGCTAGCTTTCCCTACCTGAGCCCTGTCTAAATCTCTTTAAGGTCTATGATGAAAATATGGCTGGTTTTAGTAGGAGTTGCCTGGACTTCTCAGGTAAAAGCTTCTGTTTACTTGTTGAGACAGTGAACTAAATTCTGAGCTCTAGTTCAAGTTTCACTTAGTATTTTTGAAGTACAACTTTGGGTACACTCTTTTCATAGTAAAAGCAGCTGCTTTAAGACTTCTTAAATTATAACAGTAAGAGATCAGGGATTTTTTCCTTAAAATATAATATTAATTTACTTTCAAATCAATATTTTAATAGAAGGCAGGGAAGGGACTCTGGTAAGAGAACACTCGTCCCAGTGGTTTCTAGAAGCTGTTAGCGGAAAAGCACATGTGCCTCTGTCACTTCATGCTTGAAGCTTACTGTCTGTGATCTTCATGAACAACATGGTACCTTGTTCTTGAGATGTGTTAAAACATCCAGACCTCTGGGCAGTCCTGGTAAAGCTGCACTGGCATGGATTTGTGTACTGTACTAGCTGTCAGGATGTCCTGCTTAAGTGATACAGGCAGACAAACCCTGCATACCCTGCTAGTACCAGGGCAGTCTTTGTGACCGTACACATGCCGAGTTTGTTGCTTGTGCCTGCCATAATTTAAAGTGCAATTACTCAAGACCTTTCCTGAACTCTGCCGTGGGTAATCCTCTTCTTTTATGAGAACCCAGATAATACACTGTCTTGTTTTGTTTTCTGTTTTGTTCTGGGAAAGATTCACTAGATAACTCAGGTGGGTTAAGTATCAGGTCTTGCACACCTTCATGATGTTCTTCTGAAATGCCCAAGTGCACAAGGCCTGCCCGTCTGGGAGATGCTCGCGTTACAGCTGCAAGATGCACAGAATCAGCTGCCGAGCGATGCCGTGCACGTTCTCATCCCAGCTGTGGCCTGTGAGTGAAACGAAGATGGACAAGTCCTGGTGTGAAACCTGGCTGCTCTCCAGCTCACACCTGAGAGACTACGGTGTGTGAGCAATGTTCTGACATCGCCAATACAGCATACCGTAACCTGCTGGTTCTGCTTCAGTCACTGTTGTACATGATTCTGGGTGAAACATTGCAAAATCTCATTTGGTGTTTTGGAAGCTGCATGTGGAATGTGCCAGGTAGTGTTCAGTGTATTCAGGGTACTGAAGGTTTTTGCTGTGCCCCTGAATATCTTAACTTGTAAAGGAAAATCATCTCCAGCAAAAGCACTTGGGGAAAAATATTTGTGAGTGAAATGTTTCAGCCAGTGTTGCTGCTAACAATTCCCTTTCCCAGCAGGCCTTTTCTGAATGAAAATTAAGGCCTATTATTTAAACTCTTTATACTGCTTAGGAATGCTTATACCAGGAAAGGCTGCAGAAGAGATCCATCTGTCAGGGGGTTTCATTTATGCTGGTCACACTTCTCATGCTGATTCTTGCTTGGTGTTAATGATGGGCTTCTGGAGATGCAGTTCTCTGCTTCTGCATGGTGCCATCAAATGTTTGAGAAGGCTGAATGGTGCTTTTTTTCTTCTTTCTCCTCAAGAAGATACTGTTGACTTTTTTCAGCTTCCAGCTGTTGGGCACTGATGCCAGCTCAGGTGAGCTCTGTCCTTTCTGTTCAGATGTCAGTAAGGGGAACAACCACCCCTGTTAGATCAGGCTTTCCAGTACTTCCTTCTGGCAGCTTTTGAAATGACTGAAATGGAAGCCTGGTCCTTGTACCTTGGCCAAAGTTAGCTTGGGTTACCCTGGGACTTTCCTGAGACCAGAATTTAAGTAGGAGGGGGCATAGGCTTAATGCCATCTACCACAATCCTTTCCCTGGATTGCCAGAGCCTTTGCTGATATGTCCAATGCCCCAGAGAACTGACCCCATTCTATTGATGGCACTCCTGTCCAGAAGGACACCACCTGGGCCAAGGAAATTCCCCTGCTGTGTCACATCTGATGAATCTGCCAGGTCATGAACATGCATTATGTTAGAAATACAGGTGTGTGCTGCAGAAGGTTGATCCCATGTAAGAGCTGATGAGATACTAAATTCCTGTGAATTCTCAGGACTTTTTTCAACTGTAATCCTGTATTTTGGGAGTGACAGTGGTGTTTAAAATGCGTTCTGAAGAGATGGCCAGACCCTGGAAGAGCTCCCTCTGGTTGAGTATCACTGAGGTTGGCTTTGCTTCAGCAAGGAGACATTCAATGAAGATTGAATGAGCCTGCGAGAGGTTAGAGAAGTACTGGCCTCTGTGCTGTACCTGGGAATTCCTGGGAAGCAGTTGTAACTCTGTTCAAGCCAACCCCCTGTACTGATCAGAGCACGAGTCCCACTTGGTGCTGTAAGGAAGGGGGCTGCTTGGCCTCCCACTGAAGGGAAACCTTTGAAGTGACACGTGGATGTGGCCACACACGGGAGCTGGTTGCTTCTGCCCTGTGCGTGGCAGAGGATGTATCTATTGCAAAGTGTGAACCAGGTCCAAATTTCTCCTAAACCTGACGTGTGTTAAGATCCAGATTTCTGGTGTGGTCTGCTCTGGAGACTGGCCAGCAATGAAAGGGCGGAGGTCAGTGACTCTGGGTTGGGTCCCTCTCAGATACAGGTGAAACGGGCAAATACAAAAGCAAAGATATTGCTGGCTGGATTTCCTTAGTGTTGTATTAGATACGCAAAGAAAATTTCTAAGTGGGACCTTTTATTTTGTGATTATTTTCTAGTTTTGAGATATTGCAGTGTCTGTATATTCCAATGAAGTACTGAAAGCACTTGTCTTTGTATAGAAGATAACTGTTTAAAAATTGCAGCTAATCTTGTATTTAGGTAAAACATTTGTAGATAGGTAATTGTATAATGTTGAAGAACTTTACACTGGCATGTGTTGTATAGTTTATACAAGACACTTCATACTTCTGCAGAATTTTTTAGTTATTAAATTTCTAGTAACTTAATGTATAGTTTTGTATCCTTTCATGTATGTTCATTTTCTCAGTATTACCACTTGCAGAGTTATTTTTAGTTTCTTAAACTGTAATTGGTTATTTGTGTGTGATACACAGGGTTATTGACTGCAGCAATAAAGTGTTTCTATAAAAACCAGAAAAACCCAAACCCATTATAGTATCAATTTTGTTTGAAAAAGCATTGAGAGAAAAATTGACCTCTTCAGTAGTAAGATGATCAAAACACGGAATTTGATGGTGTAGCAGACCAATGCAGAGTAGCATCCCATGACAATTTGATGATAAAATGATCCGTAATGATAAAGGCATTGTAACCATCAGAATAATTGGCCAACTCCTTCAATACAAGTACTTTGGCCTCAAATTCAGGAATCATGGGGAGAATTTTATGGCTTCTGCCGTGCAGGAGGTGGGGAGAGAATATTCCCATGGGCCTTAAAACCTGACATTTTGGAATCAACACTGCATGGGGCATCAAATGCATCGTGTCTGAAGTCAGCATTCTCACATGTGTCTGTGTAGAGGTGCAGAGCAGAAGAAGCTCACTGCTATGATTTTCCTCTAGGAAGAATATTAATTTTGTATACAGAAGAGGAAATCTTTAGCGGTTTCACTAGAATACGTTCCTAGCACCAGTAGGTCAAGGAAACTGCACTGCTGTGAGAGAGCTTGTTACAAAGGCAAAGACCTGGAGAGTTGTGTCTGTAACAGACACAAGGGGGCTCAAAGAAAAGCTTTTCATTTCTGTTTAAGTAGTAATTAGTTTTTCATTTTCTTTTAGGTAAGGAAGGGAAGGAAATCTTAAATCCCGAAGACACCCTGAGGAGGTGTCTTCCATGCAAAACAAAAGTCTCTGTCCTACATTCCCTTAGTAAAGAAAGTCTGGCTGTAGTAAATTGAGCTACTTACATAAAGTTTGGAAATTCAACAAGACCTCTATACAAAAATACCCTCCTGGAGAGATGGTAGGATAATTTCCAGGGCCTGCTGTTTGACTGGCAGACTCTGTGATGAAAAGCTGATAAATGGCTTAAGGAACAGAGCCCACAAAGCCATCTGGCTGCCGGTTAAAGTGTTCCTTGTCTTGGGCTCAGGCATCTCGAGTTAATTATAAATTAACTTACTTCCTCTTGTAAACCTTATTTTCATCTGAAAGAGTATTACTGTCACTGTGTGAAGTGTGTCCATCTCTGAGGCAGCGAACAGCATTGGCTCAGCAGCATATGGCATGGCTGTGACTCCAGGAGCAGAATTTTTCATCTGGTCCCCAGGAACTGGAGCTGTCTGGTGAGTAGTTACTGGCATCTGGCTGGCAGGACCAGCATGACTTGCCTCTCAGAGCAGGGCAGAAGGAGGCAGTTGGGAAGCAGAAGGGAAGCAACTTGCAAGGTCCCTGAGTGCCCTGTGGAGGCTACAAAGGTGTCAGAAGATGCAACTTCAGCTGCTGATTCTGAAAACCAAGTCCCCTCTCAAAAGCCAGGCTCATGCCTGCACTGCTGCTCAGCCCCCTGCACTGCTGCAGGAACGGGACATCTCCCATCCCACTTCCCACAGCCACCCTGTGGACCAGTCTCCTGTCAGCCACCCCTCCATTTCAGATTTCCTGATCCCCAGTGTGTTACCCATCTCATGCTGTGCATGTCCTTTTCCTTTCAGTCTACTTGTGCAATCCAAATTTCCTTCCTCTTGCCCCCTTCCTCACTTGACTGGGCCAGGCTGGCTGTGAGGGTTGTGCTAGGATGTACCAAATTGCAGGCAATGTGTGGTTGATAGGAATGACCATAGTAGTACCCAAAAGCAACTCTGCAAATAAAGGTCAGTGTCCCCTTGTGATCCCAGTTTTTCCTGTAAATCCTCTGGGCTCCAGTCTCTGCTGCGTAGGATGCTCTCTGACATTTTGGCATTGTATTGTGTACCACAATACAGCAGAAGAGGATGATTTTTCACTGCCTTGGGGTGGATTTATAGCGTAAGAAAATCAGGCAAGAATATCTCAATATAGAACAAGAACTGAACAGGGGAAAACTTCATCTTGGCTAGATGGAAAAAGGAGGCAGAGGAGGTTTTAAAAAAAAAAAAAAATCAAAAGACCCCTGGACAAAGGAAGTGGGGAGCAAATTCAGTGCATTATTCAGGGTAGAATAATTGGAAATATAATATTGCTCAGGCAGGGTGGAGTGATAGCAAACTTTAGGAATATGCTTTAAAGTGCATTCTAGGAAAAGGCAAGAATGGTGTCAGAAGAACTGATATCTGAAAATAGAGTAGACTTTGAGAGTATTAGGAAGATAAATGAAGTTGTCTCAAAGGCTTTAACATCAGAGGAAGGTTTGAAATAACTGCATAAAACACCAGAAGGCTGTACAGAGCAGAGGGGGGGATGATCACCACTCAGAGTGTGCTCATTAAATCTTGAAGCTCCAAGGAATTAGGCTTGCAATTCCTAACATTTTCAGACTGCGCTAAAACAAACCTCCCAGTCAATTTTGCTGGCACCGCCTTGCTGTGCTGGGTTGTTCTGATGCTGTCTCAAAGGCCACCTGCAAACAAGGCAGGCCAAGCAGGCGTAGGAGAATGCCTCACTGTTAGAGCTGTAGGGTCTGGTGCTGGGACAGCAAGTTCCTTTGTCACGGGAAACAGTTACCCTTGTGGTTGGGAGAGGACAGGAAATGTCTTGGGCTGGTGACTTGATCCCAGCTGCGAGAGCACAGCTGTCTTGGAGAGTGTGTCATACGTCATCTCTGCTTTACTCCTGAGCATTGCAAAATAACAAGTGCAGTTGTCCCCTTCCTACAGATGATCCGTGGTCTCTCTACAGCCTGGCTTGCCACTTACTTTGCTCTCATGCTCACCTTCTTGCTTTGAAAGTGCTGTATTAAAAGGGAACTGATTCTAATAATGGGATTATCTAAACCAGTATTTCTTCATGCCAGCCAGTTGATGGTTTATTTTATCCCAGAACTGCTTTCAGGACCATGTTAAATTCATGGTCACATATAAGCAGTTGATGTACGCCAAAGAAATCAGATGTAAATTAAATCAAACTGTTCCATTGAGCAGCCTTCTTGCAGCCCTGGACCAAATCAAGCTATGATAGAAGTTAGAGGTATTATTTCAAGGATTAATTTGGACCTGCCTGATACTGCACAAGCCTCCATCAGGACTCTACCTTTGCTGCTTGGGCTTAGGAATTTTGCAGCAGTTTTCAGTCTCCCACTGCGGTTCTAATTTTGCAGTTGTCAAATGTGTGCAGCACAAAACGATACCTAAAAAGCAGCCATCTAAAAAGATACCTAAAATGCAGCTGTATTCCTTGTGTTTACCTTGTCTGTGGCTTACGTTTCCCATGCTTTTGCTCTCCCCTCCTCTTCAGCAGTGTCACCTGCACAGCCTCAATAATGGTTTGGGGAGGGGAAACCTGAAAGCACATTGCTTTCTCTCTGCCTCCCTCCTCTCCGTTAGTGCCAGAGCTGCACAGCTACATCTGCAGAGCAAGGAGAGGATCTGCACATGCAGGGGGAAGTGATGAGGTCAGGCAGTTACAGATCCCATGGTCCTCAGGGCAGAGGGAGGTGTCCTAATGTCATGTTAACTGAGGTGAAGGATCCAAGGAACACCAGCTCATAAAGAGGGTAGGAGGCTCGTGGGGATAGAGACTCTCAGCCTCTTGATAGCTAGATGGTCCATTGCAGAAAAGGTATAAAGATACTGTATTAAGTGATATAGCAGCCCTGTTGGGGGTTGTGAGAGATTCAGCTGGTGCCAGAATCGCCACTGCTTGGATGGCAGAGGAAGGACACTGTGCTGAGCTGTGCAACTCTAAAGTTCATTACTAGGTGCTAAGGTGGGACAGAGGCAGTTCTACGAACATGGAGGGTTTTTTCTCCCCATTCTGGTGGATTAATGAGCAATTAGCACCCATATGTTCCCAGCTATTAAGCTCATGCCCCTTAGATTATTCATGTAACTTGGAAATTTCTGTAGGCTCTGCTGCTCCTCTCTGTCATTTGTTAATTGCTGCATTGTATCATTCCTCCCTACCCCAGTCCTTATTAACGTAATTCAGGAGGGCCATCTGCCTACCCCAACTGCCTGTAACCTCAGGAGGGCTGTGAGATACGTGACATCTTCACAGAACAACCTTGTTTTTCACTGGCACTGCACGAAGGTAAAGAGGAACAGCAGCTGACTTCTGCTGTGAGTTTCCATGTAGTAAATCTGAGGGATGTTTAGGTGAAGGGGAGCTGTGAGTAAGGAGCAGCCGAGTAGATGCCCCTTGCCCCTTGCAGGCAGCTGTCCTGCCCTGCACTAACAGCCAGCCCAGGAACAGCAGCTGCTCCTGTTTTCAGGACCTGGTTTCCCAGCTGCCTGCGTATGGCTGCACAGATCCTGCTGCCTCAGTGAAACCCTCTCCAAGAGAGGAGCGAGGTGTTTGTGCACAGGTGGTGCAGGGAACAATTCCTGCTTCCCCAGGAAAAGGGCTGGGGGGGTCTAAGTCTGGGCTGGTGGTGATACTATGGTGTGGGTCTCCTTATGAGTGAAGTAATGTACTCTCTGGATAAAATTGTTGCGTTTGGTTTTTGTGTCTCCTGCATTTTGTCTGGCAGGATTTTGACAAAGTGTTTGAAATGATGCCAAAAGTAAAAGTTATCAATAACCTTTTGAATGTGGACCTCATGATAGAAGTGTGAGAAGTGCTAAAAGAACAGACTTAAAAAGAGGCATAGCTGTGAAAAGGCTGGTAAGACACAACAAATGCATTCCTACAACTTTCCTGTACAGGACTGAGCTTATCTAGTATTTTTTAATGTATTTGTAAGAGGATTTGTAACACTATAGGGAGACTCACAGTCATATCTCTGTACAGAAGAGCCTCAAACCATGTGAAAACAGAACTCATCACTCAGGGGAATGGAATTGTGTTCAAATGCTGCATCAGAGCTGAAATGCAAAAAAACATGGAAGCCCACCAATCAAGATTTGAACACCATTTTGTTCCATATTTGGAGTGAAAATGAAGGTGTCTAGAAAGAGGCCTTAGGTATGACAAATCTGTTTCTGAAGCACTTGATATGCTAAACGGGTTTCAGGTATCTTTCAATGAAGGCTGTGAACCTAAATTTAGAAACTTTAGGACTAACAGCTCTTGTGCAAAAATGAAACGGAACTGTGAGTTCTTCGAAATCTTATGTAAAAGGAAGGGGAAAGCAAGGAGGATCTTACAGGATTTGTGGTGCACTTCTATGTGGTAACATTGTCCATGGAAGTGATCACAGTGCAGTAGCAAGGATCCCTTGCTGCTTAAATCTCAGGAGGAGAAGTCAGATCTCCGGGCTGGGATTCTGCAGCTACCTCAGGTGGGTCATGCAACAGTTGGCCATTTTGCACTTCTGTTTGTTATTTAAACAGTAGCAGCAGACTAGAAATTAATGCTGAGTACTTTCGAATCTTTTCTATGTCTATATGTAAAAGCATGTCTTGAATGTGGGAAAGCCTTGAAATCTAAGTCACAATACAGAAAATGCTTGAGTTTCTACTTGACCTGAAGAGACATAGGAGACCTTCCCTGACTCTTCTGGGTGAGCATAGCCCAGTATCTTCATGCCTCTGCAGAAGAAAAACAGGATCCTTCAAGGGCAGCACAGGCTGTCCCTGTTGTCCCCAGTGTTGTGTGGCCACATCATGTAAGTAACTTAAAACATTAAGACAGGCTACAGCCTATCTTGGGAAGCTGAAGCAGAGAATCCATAAGCATATCTTGTGATGTTGCTCAGCAATCCAAGGGGCACAAGGCACTTTGCAACTGGGCTTGCCAGAACAGAAATAGCCACAGCCAGCAACAACTTCCAGCTGTTTGCTTTAATTGCTTACTTCCTCTGTATTTGAAGGTTGCTGCCTCACCTGTGGGCAGAGGGCCTTATACTGAAAGTGCTACCGAAGTGTGATTTGCTTAGTTACCATCATACAGTAATTAATCCAGCACAGAACCTCAGCTCTAACTGTACCACAAGCAAAGCACTCCTGAGGTGGTTTTAATTTATCTTGTTATGCATATCTATCACTGGAGATTCACAAGAGCCAGAAACCAGCTAGGCTTGACCACAAAGAAGTGAGGAGCTGGGTTTGATCACAGAGCAATGATGAAAGGACACTGAGATGTGCCAAAGTCCAGCCCAGCTCCTCTCAGCACAGTATCATGCAGCTGCTGCTGCCAGCAGCACGGAGGAAGATTATCAGTGAGGTAACAGGGGTGGCAGCATGTAGTATTTGTTTGCTTGATGAAATACTAGAAAACAGTATTAGTGGTCTTGGTGTCAAAGTGCCAAGTGTGCAGTGTCACTGCTTTATTTCTCTGGGCAAGTTGGAGTCTGAAGACAGCTCTTCTGTTCATAATATCAGCATTTAATGGTAGCAGGTGCTTGGTGTACTCAGGGTGGGGAGTATGAAATGGGATGTTTAGAGGGCTTTCTGCAAATGGGGAGCTGGTTGTGTATGTACAGTTCTGATATGCAGACATGCTGGCATTCGGTGTTACACACAGTAATGCAGACAGTGTTTCAAAAGCTTGGAGGAATACAGGGAATAAAGCATGGACACACAGAGGGGTCTAGCTCTGAGGAAAGCGTGAGCTGTACACAGGTTTGCACATTTGGTGAATAGAATGAGGGTGCAGTATGGTGTGAGTCACCATCCCCCTGGGAGTGTTCAAAAAACGTTGATATGGCTCTCGAGGACATGATTTAATGGTGAATTTGAGTGAACTTGATGATCTTAAAGGTGTTTTCCAAGCTTAACGATTCTATGGTGCTATGATAGAGTGAGTAACTTTGGCTGATGAAGAGTGGGATATTTACAGTGTGTAATGTGTAGTGTCAGTGTAGTGTGAGCATAAGGAGCACACAGTAGAGTGTGTGCCTGCACACTGGGGTGGTTTGGAAGTGAGATTAGAAAGTGCAGAGCCGTTTAAGATGAAATCCTGTAAGTGTAGAGGTGGTGAGGCACACGGCTGTGCCGACGTGAGCTGCNGGGGTGAGGGGCTGCTGTGCCAGCACAGGGGCCCGGGCAGGGCTGGCATTCGGGGTGAGGGGCTGCTGTGCCAGCACAGGGGCTCGGGGCAGGCGGCCGGGCCGGAGGCACGGCGGCAGAGCGGCGGCAGAGGCGGGATGCGGTGGGTAGGTGTGCCGGGCTGGGGAAGGGGCGGGCAGCGCCGGCCGCCCCATGCGGCGGCGGAGGAGGAGGAGGCGGCGGCGCCGGGCAGGGTCCGGGCGAAGGCAGGAGCGCGGCTCAGCAGCTCCGGCGGGGCCGAGCCGAGCCGAGCCGCGGGGACCATGCCGTCCTACACCGTCACGGTGGCCACGGGCACCCAGTGGTTCGCGGGCACCGACGACTACGTGTACCTGACCCTGCAGGGCACGGACGGCTGCAGCGAGAGGCACCTCCTGGACAAGCCCTTCTACAACGACTTCGAGCGCGGCGCGGTGAGTCCCGCTCTCCCCCGCGCTGCCCGCCCGCTCCGCGCTCCGCCCGCAGCCTCTCCCCGCGCTGCCCCGAGCCGCGGTGCCGCGCACGGTGGAGGCTCAGCCGCCCCCTGTCCACTGTCCCGACTTTCTTTAAGCTCTTGTCTCCGTGTGCCGGTGCTCTCGGAGCGGGACACCGAGACTGAGGTGCTCGCTGCCCTCCCCGGCCGCCCGTCATCCGCATCCCTGCCCTGACTGTGGTCAGTAAAGATGGGGCTCTTTGGTTCTGACTTACAATGGGCTTTCAGATCTCCTCGTACTTTCTTTACAAATACTCAAAAGAAAATGTGGGTTTCCTGTTGATAGGTTATGTTTAGGGTCAGTATTTACCAATAGTCAGGGCCCTGCTATCTCCAAAGAATTAAACGAAGAGGTAAGAGCATCCAGTGGGAATTACAATGCCTGCCAAGAGAAATGTGTAGTGCAACATCAATGAAAGCTGAGAAACAGCATGAATGTGTGAGAATGAAGTTGTGGCTGTGCTATCAGCTGTGCTCTTCTTAACCAAGATTGCTGCTGTTTGCTCTGCCCTGTCCTCTCTGTGGTCCTGCCACCATATTTGGACTATCCAAATGTAATTGCTTATACTCTAAGCACTGGTTTAGAATGGCATTTCTTTATTTGCTTATTGTCCACTCTGGAAATAATAGACCTTTTTTTTTTTTTTTTCCCAATATGCGTATTTTACCTGGAAACCAAATTCACAATTTCTAGATGGTCTGATGAGATAGAAACAACTTTGAAAGTTTTAAAAAGATATTGAGAAGTTTGGAAGTTAGACCTACCATCACATCTACAAGTGAGTCTTCAGTGTCATGATGCTGCTTTGCTTTGAGGTGTGTTTTTTCAACCAAGTGGTTCGCAGCCTGAATTAGGTCCATGGTCTCTTCTGTGATAAACACCATGGACACACTTAACAGAAGTCAGCATTTTGAATAAGTGTTGATGGATATGTGGCTGTGGTCCCCCAGGTATTTACCAGCCACTACTACTGAAGTTAATTTTCTTAAATGATTAAACATTCATTAGCTTAGGACCTTGTTACCTGAATCTCCCCAATGGACATCCAGTCATTGTTTCTCTCTTATTTGCTGAATAGTCACATACTTCAGGCAAAACTGAGCAACATTAGCAAGAGAGGTTGAAGGAGACCTCAGACTGTCCTGCAAACTTAGGGTTAGGGCACTCTCTCAGGAGGGCTGAGCCCTGCCCAGCTGAGGAGATTACCACCAGGGTTTTACTGACCAGCCAGTTTGCTCTTATTCCTGGGCTGCAGAAGAGGCTTTCAGGTGGCTCTGATGGAGAGCCTGGCAGTACTCTGAGCATTCAGTTGGACTGGATCCTGTCACAGGGAGAAAATACCATGATGGGAGCATTCAATATCTGCCCAGCAGCAAGTGGCGAGCGGCTGTGGGACAGGTCCAGCAGGAGCAGCGATACATCCGCTGGGTGAGGGAGCAACGAACAGAGGGCGTGGGTGTTAGTAGCAGTCCCTTTTTCAGCATGTATTTATTGTGGACTGTCAGAATAAGTCTGTGTTCTGTAAAGTGTCTGTCTCATTGGACACTTGCAGTACAATGTGCTAAGTTTTGGTTTTGAGGATGTTTTCTTAGGGAATGCAGTGTGTTTTTCCAGGTACCTGTTCAGGTTACACTGTGCCCAAAACACTGTGTCTCAAAAATATGTTGTGCAAGGGAAAAAGGAAAGAAAAATACCAATACAGAACCAGAAAACTAAAACTGAAGCAGGCCAGAAGACTTGTGAGTTTGGTTGGTTTGCAAAATGTAGCGATTGTTTTCACAGTTCTGCCTTTAGTGTTTCTTTCAATACCATGTTAATAATTTTTTCTGCAAAGCAATTCAATTGTTAATCCATTTCTAAAACAAATATCACTTTTTAGTGGATGAGCAGAATTTTGCAGTATTATTTTGTAAGTTATTGTCTACTTTCCAGGTATGGGTTGTTTTTTTTTTCCTAAATGTTGGGCCAGGCTCTGTAGCTCCATTATCCTCATAATATCTTCATTTGCATTATTGCAAATTGGGCATATTACTAGATGTGATTAAAGAAGGCATGGGCCAGATCTGAGTAGGAGATTTGCATGGCAAATGTTGACTGAGGGAAAAGTGTGTGGAAAAGCCTGAAGGAATTTGCACAATGGTAGCTCAGTTGTACTTTTTCTGACTTACTTCAAGCTCCGGACACAGGCAATGTTCAAAGTCATAGTTTCTTTCCTTTGCATAGTGTCTTTTGAGTAAATTCCTCTGGTGCTGAGTCATTTCAAAGTTTTATGGTGTCCCTCCATTCTCTCTTTCCTTCTGGTTCCCCTTTCATCTGCTTTTTTGCTTCTGTTGAAAGAGAAGTGCTAAGATGTATTTCCAGAAAGGAAATACAGCTTTTTTCCACTTAGAGCTTTGTGCTTATAGAAAGAGGAGTTGTCTGTGCCATCCTTTTTCCAATATAAGAATGGTCATTCAGAATCTCTCCCTAAAAAGAGAGAAGATTCAGGTTTTGCATGAGATTAAGTTGCTTGAACAGGATGGTACAGGAGTTTGGACACTCCAATAGTCTTCATTACTTCTGTTCTCTCACTCTGTACTCAAACTGTATAAAAGCTCTTTGCATCTCTGGCTCACTGTGCAGTCACATTGGTGTTTACCAAGAGACATTGTACAACAAATGTCATAGAAATCTTGAGCAACCAAGTGTCAGTTCTTACCTGCACCTTGTACATTCTCTGGAACCTGTCACACCTTCACTGTATTAGCAAAATTGTCATCTGAGGTGAGCCCATGGCAGTGCTGGCTTGGAGGCCGCAGAAGCTGTGTGAGGTACCAGGAGGGAGCCTTCCTTTTCAGAACTGCCATTAAAATTGGATTTGTGATAGTCATAAAAAGATTAAAAAGCTCCAGGATCATTTAGGTTAATCGCTTGTCTTTTTTGCATTACATCAACAGTAACTACTTTAGGGCACTTTTAATACAGGCATGTAGGTTGTTACCAGAGGAATGAGTTTGTTTCGAAAGTTGGCTGTCAATGTAACATTTTTAGCGACTCCTTAGATCTGATTCATATTGCTCTTCAATGTAAATCTTATGTGTACATATCTCTAGGTGTGACATTGTGCTTAAATTCCTTTGTACATCTGAGCCTTAGAAACATAAAATGTATAGTTGTCCAAATTTTAGCTGTACAAACATAAAATGTACCATTGTCCTCATTTTAAAAAGGGAGAATTGAAGAAGAGCAGGAACCAAAAGACAAAGTGGATTTAGGTGATCTGGATACTGTCCTTAGTCTGAAGCACACATAACTAACACACAGAGGTCTTTAAATTCCTAGTCCAATGTTTTAATCTCTTTAACATCTTTCCACTCCAGTTGCATGAGCAGATGTGCCCTAGTAGTACCTCCTTCAGCTATTGCTAGGAGAGTAGTGAATGATTTCATGGCCTGCATGTTTTTCTAAGACTTGCAAACATTTCAAGGAGTGATACTGTTTTTAGGTTGCATCCAAAAATGTTTCTCCATTTCTGGAGTGTTTTGCATGTTATGGTTTGTTCTTTTTTTCATCTTTCTCTTGCACTGCAGTCTAGTAATAGAACTTCCTTTTTTCACCCACAAGAAGCTGGAAAGCCGTGTGAGGAAAGACTAGGTGTGCCTGGGTAGTGCTGGTGGTGTTTCCTGCATGTGCAGTGGATCACTGGCTGTATTCTGCTCTGCAGGTTGACTCCTATGATGTGACTGTGGAAGAAGACCTTGGAGAAATTCAGCTAATAAAAATTGAGAAACGAAAATACTGGTACCAGGATGACTGGTACCTTAAGTATATCACTGTTAAAACACCAGTGGGTGACTATTTGGAGTTCCCATGTTACCGCTGGATTACAGATGAAAAGGAGGTTGTCCTTCGAGATGGAAGAGGTGAGAGCTATTAGAAACCAGATTTCCTGCAGATCACCTGGAATTCTTCCATCTCTCCTTCCCATTTCTCCACATACCTCCCAATCTTCTCTCTCTGATGAAGGCCCACTGCCAGTCCCCTGTTGCATCCTAGAGAATGGCTTTCCCTGCTGGGAATACTTTCTGAGCTGCTTGTTGGGCTAGGCACTGGCAGCTGGGTTGGATGTTTTCGGAAGAACATACAAGGAAGAGTCCTAACGCTGGCTTGTTACACTGGTCTTGAATTTGAAGGCTGACCCTAATGCCAAAATTCTGTCTACTCCACATCCCCATTGCTGGAAGCCCTTTTGATCTAATTAGAATTCACATTCCCTGTTTGTTTCATACTAAGCTCCTAAGTGGCCCATGATTAATTGCCTGCCAATTGTCTTGTTTTCATGAGGCTGAAATAAAGTCCCAAAGTTGCTCAGCAGGTGCAAACTGAAACAGCAGCTTACTTTTCATTCATTCTCTTTGCATGCTGTCAAGTCCAGGAAAAGGCAGGGTGATGGATTTGACTGCTCCAAGTAATGGTGACCAACTGAAAAAAAGTGTTTTTAAGTGTCTCTGACACCTACTTGCTGTGACCAGGGTTTGGGCAGACATTTGTCACTGATGGTTGCTTGTTCCCCTCTCTGGTACCTGGGGTAGGTTGGCTATAGTGTTCTGCAGCATGAGTGCCTGGAAACAGCTGAAACAAGTGTGAGGTGGTAGGAAATAAATGTTTATATAAAATATTTAGCCCTTACATTTTTGGCTACTCCTAGCTGGGGCATTTTGTGTTTGAAGTCTTTTGTCCTATAATGACAAATATGTGTCAGTTCATTTTTGGCCTTTCCATTTTTCATAATTTGCTTTATTGCAACTGTACCAGTTCCGTGGAAGGCAGCTTTGCGTGGCTTTCAAAATATGGTGAGGTAAAGGACAAGAGCAAGTGAAACTCTCTTGGTAACTTGAACACAACCACCTGGAAACCATTAGCCATATATGTTATCAGCTGTATTAGCTGATATTTCCAACCCCAAACAGCTTTTGTCATGAAACTCCTACTGGTTTTATCTGCCTCCACATTTGTGTATGTAAAGTGAGTCTCATACCTTTCCCCTTTCTCTGATCTCTAAGGAAGTCTCAGTGTTATTTGATGTTATGTTGAATTCATGGTCAGAAGAGCAAAATGTCTGGAACTGAAGTCTCATTGTTTTTTCTTTCTGTTCTCATGACTGGAAGATGTGATTATTGCCCCAAGCTGACAGGGGGAGCATTGCTCAAGGAGAGATGCTTGGAGATGTTTCCTGGAAATGTCTTTTATCAGAGGAGATGAGCTGGAAGAATGTTGTGGTTTCTCTTATTGATGGAAATTCCCCTAGATACTGAACTGTAGAATTAGTTCCCATGACCCTCTTCAGACCATTAAACACTAGATATGTACAGCGAGTGTCTACATTAGAAATCCAGGGTTTATTATATACAGTTGAGGCAGATGTTCCTAGCTTAAGCTAATTTCCCCTTGGAAGCACCAAGTCAGGAGCTTATCTTCTTCCACAGATTCTCTAAGGACCTGTGTGTCTACTCAAAAGTACTAACTTGGATCATGTAAGCATTTCCTGCAGAAATGTTGTAAAGGTGTAGATCAGAAGTTTGAAGGTTTGAAAACTTTACTGTCCTTCTCAAGACCTGGGCAGTGATAGGTAGAGGAACCTCATAACCCTGTCTCTTTTCTGTGTTAACAGCAAAGCTCCCCCGAGATGACAAAACTCAGATTCTCAAGCAGCACAGGCGCAAAGAACTCGAATCCCGTCAGAAAATGTACCGGTGAGTTTCCCACTGCTCCAGGGTCTGTCCTCATCAGGTCAGAGTATATGCACATTATCA
Source organism: Oxylabes madagascariensis (assembly GCA_013400675.1). Taxonomy (NCBI): domain Eukaryota; kingdom Metazoa; phylum Chordata; class Aves; order Passeriformes; family Timaliidae; genus Oxylabes; species Oxylabes madagascariensis. Next base: position 84 of record VYZR01011155.1, on the reverse strand, counting down.
CATGCCTCTAGTTACTCAACTGCTGGGTAAGAGAAAGCCTAAGTTACCATGTTGACCATATCTGGTTTTTACTTTGATGGAGTT